>LPNX011048363.1:4745-196498 GCA_001517045.1 Pseudotsuga menziesii
ATGACTGTGGGATCTTTTTCTAAAAAGGTCTCTCGTGATTTAAAGAAAACCCTGAAAATGACATTAGAATGGATCCTATACTCAGAGGGAGTTAAAGTCAAAAAATTCCAATTGGTATCTAAGAAAAAATTCAATTGGTATCTAATATTGAAGTATATTGAAAGCTATCTTCTTCAAAAATTATGGGTGATCGAGGTTGGTGTATGGATGACATAAGAGAAAGTATGAAGTAACGTGAGAACAAAAAAATGTGAGAGGCATGAAGACCATGATGTATGCAATCAAATAAAAGATAAAGATGATTATGTCCACTTAGTATTTGAAGTCATGACACATAAAATTTGTTGACACTAGAAGAAAAATCAAGTCTAAAAGAAATAAAAAATTCATTCCATTGATAAGGTAGCAAGATGAGTTCAACATTGACAAGGGAAAATGTTGAGGTTATGAGTCTTTGTGTCTGAGATAATGAGACCAGAGAAACTATGTAATAATCTGAAGTAATCTCTATGTTGAGGATCTGAAGTTATGGGTCTCAGTAGGTCATCCATAAACAATTATGAAAAAGCAAGAGTTGAAGTCCAATTTGCATTTAATATGGAAATCAAGTTGAGGAATGCATATACATATACACACACATATAGGGGGGCATAAATTCATCTAAATACTTGGTGTGAGGAGCCCCAAGTGAACAAGTTGAAACAATCATTCCATCAAGTCCAATAGATGAGGCAACTACTTGTATGAATGAAAGAGTATCACCTTGGGAGAGTTTCACAGGTAAAAGAAAAGGCATTTAAAAATACTTTAAAGTTATGTCTACCAGATATTTGTTAAATGCAAATTTAAATACAAAAACAATGAATATATATATATATAACCTTGTCCAAGAAATTGTCCTAAAGATGATCCTCTCTAAAGCCATAACAAGTATGTTCACAATGTGAGCATCGATGAGGAACAGTTGGCCTAGAACCAAACCCGATAGTCTAGCTAGATGAAGGCTCGACACCATGTGGTATAACATCATCAAAAGATGTCTCTTAATGGGATGTCTCCACATTGCACTAAGTTACACTAGACCATGTGTCAAGGATAATATCACAGTACTAGTGGCTCATATCTTATCTCCAACCTAAGGTGGTTGAGGGTGAGGCGATGGGGAGGGGATGGTTATGGTGAGTTATTTATTTGTTTATTCCCCTAGGTGCATGACCAATGTCAAAATAATTGACATGGAGACCCACCCGCTAGAACTCACCAATGTCAAAATAATTGAAAAAGAAACCCGTAATTTTCAAAGAGAACATAGGGAACCTCCCTATTATTGCATGAAGGTTTATAACCATTACCTTAAACCATTGATTCATCTAGTTGTCTCTCCATTGTTGAAATGTGCAACAATCCATGCAAATACGCCTCTTTCTCAGATCAAAGTGCAACAATCCATGCAAATACGCCTATTTCTTGAATCAAACGGTTGATTGGTTCTAGGGTCAATGAATAGTTCTAAAATGGATTATTTGGTTATATTAAATTTGTAACCTCTTCATTACTAATCCCAATCGAGTTAAAACTCTCTCACCCTTGCTTGATAGTCGGTTATATCAAATCATTGGCCATGGGAATGGCCAATTGAAGCAACAATGGTGTCTAAGGGAAGTGGCTAGTGATAGTTGGAATGGTTCCCTTTCAAGTTTCTTAGCACATCTAAACATTAATTTATTTTAATGTTTGGGTCTTGTGGGGGGTCAAGGTTTTGGTTTTCATTTGGATTGGGGTTTTTTGTCATCTTTGTAGAATAATAAATATAGACCAACAATAAAAACACTTAAAAAAAATCTACAATCTAAAATGTATAAAATTTGTAAGAAAAAATAGGCTTATGTGCATGTATGATGGTCAATCCTTGGCAATGGATGATGGTTGAGTGCTCCTAGTTGAACTCGCTTTTACTCCAAGTGGGGGTCTTCCTCAGTTTGAAGAATAAACAAATGAAGAAATCACCATTTTTTTTATACAAACAAAAATACACAATTACAAGGTATTCCTAATGCATGCATATTTAGGAATGCACTCTCACTATTCCTAATGCATGCATATTTAGGAATGCACTCTCACTATAAAGCGTGCATGCACTAAAAACATAAACATATTTCTAGTGTGAACGTTTATTTTGGTAATAAAAAAATATAACATAATTACAAAAAAGATTAATTGGAGACAAAACCCATTGAAAAAACACATACATATTCCTAATAATACACACATTTTGATTATTTTGACTAGCAAGTATCTCCATTACAATAACCCCTCAATAATGGTGGTTTATCTATTCAAATAATAACATGATATCTCATTACAATTATTGTACTATAACAATACTTTAAAACACACACATAAGTAGTAATAAAAAATATAAATAAAACATAAAAATATTTTTTTAACACTAAATTCCTTTTAAAATTTTAATTCTAAATAAAACACACACATAAATAGTAATAAAAAATATAAATGAAACATAAAAATATTTTTTAACACTAAATTCCTTTTAAAATTTTAATTCTAAAATTTTCCCACACGATACCTCATTATAGGTATTGTGCTATAATAATAACCTTAAAAACACACATAAATAGTAATAAAAAATATAAATGAAAGGCAAAAATATTTTTTTAACACTACATTCCTTTTAAAATTTTAATTTTAAAATCTTCCCACATGACACCTCATTATGAGTATTGTGTTATAACAATACCCTTAAAAACACACACATAAATAGTAATAAAAAATATAAACCAAACAAATTTTTTTTATTTAACACTACATTTCTTTTAAATTTTTAATTCTAAAATCTTCCCACATGATACCTCATTATAAGTATTGTGCTATAACAATACCTTTAAAAAACACAGATAAATAGTAATAAAAAGTATAAATGAAACACAAAACTATTTTTGTTAACACTATATTCCTTTTAAAATTTTAATTCTAAAATCTTCCCACATGATACCTCATTATAAGTATTGTGCTATGGCAATACCCTTAAAAGCACACACATAAATAGTAATAAAAAATGTAAATGAAACACAAAAATATTTTTTTAACACTCCATTCCTTTTAAAATTTTAATTCCAATATCTTCCCACATGATACCTCATTATAAGTATTGTGCTATAACAATACCCTTTAAAACACACACATAAATATTAACAAAAAATATAAATGAAACACATAAAAATATTTTTTTAACACTACATTCCTTTTAAAATTTTAATTCTAAAATCTTCCCACATGATACCTCATTATAAATATTGTGCTATAACAATACCCTTAAAAACACACACATAAATAGTAATAAAAAATATAAACCAAACAATATTTTTTTTTATTTAACACTACATTTCTTTTAAATTTTTAATTCTAAAATATTCCCACATGATACCTCATTATAAGTATTGTGATATAACAATACCCTTAAAAACACACACATAAATAGTAATAAAAAATATAAATGAAACATAAATATTTTTTTAACACTACATTCATTTTAAAATTTTAATTCTAAAATCTTCCCACATGATACTTCATTATAAATATTGTGCTATAACAATATCCTTTATACACATAAATAATAATAATAAAAATATAAATGAAACACAAAAATATTTTTTAACACTACATTCCTTTAAAAAAATTAATTCTAAAATCTTCCCAAGTTGAAACTAGTGCCACACCTTAGTATTGATTGTAATAGATTTTGAATTTGATTGTAAAAGATCTTTGAATACTAAATTTATGATGTATGTTCCATTTGTGTGCAAGTGTTAAATGTTTATATGATTGTTATATATAAAGGGTTTTATATGTAAAGGGTTATTTCATTTTAACAAATAAATATTTATTAAAAGTTTTGGATTTTCTGATAATTTTTATTAGAATTTGGTTAAATTTATTTTTCAAAATTTGAATTTTAAAATGGCTAAATCATAAATCATATTTTTAAATATATAAATAAATTTAGTAACCTTTAATATTATAAGAAAATAAAATTATACAAGTTTAACAACTATCCTATACTTTTAAAAAAATACTATAAAAATTGTAAAATATTATGTAAAAATACATGAAAAATTAAAAAACTCTCCCTAACAATAAACTAAATTATTGTCTAAACAAAAACGCTTGACCCAAACCACAATGTTATGATATTTTTTATTAATTTGTTTTGTTTATAAAGCGGCCAAGCGCGTCAGTCAAGGGATTAAACCGTTCGCTGTTATGACTTCAACTACCCCATAATTAACCTGACGATGGCATCTGCACTTTATAATTAACTTGAGGATGGTATCAACTTTTCTTCTAGTTTTTTATTAAAATATATTTAAGTGAATAGACTTTTTTATTTGAGATTTGGGATAGATTATTATTTATATTTTTTTATTTAAGGAAGGAGATGAGACAAATGTACTGCTCAGATTGATTTTATGACAATCCTTTAAAATTCGAGATAAATAATTATTAAAAAAAAAGAATATATAAAAAAATTTGATAACTCAAGGTTCATGACACATAACTAAAAGAATGTGAGTTAAAAATATATAATCTAGTTGATAGTTAATAAATGTGCATAATAACATGTAGCTAGTCATAAATAATTAATATTTAAAAACTTTTACCTTGAAAAATATAAAAAATAAAAAATAAATTCCAAATTATCTTTTATTCCATAACTGTCTTGACTATTTAATCTCTATAAAGATGTGAATCATCCGACCACAAACTAACTTTTGATGTGAAAATACTTTTAAACATTAAGATTAGGGTTTGAAAGTTCATGAAAATGATAGGAGTAGCGTGGCTTCATATAAAATTAATGGACTTTCAACGTTGAAAATACTTTTGCACATTAGGGTTAGGGTTTGAAAGTTATTCAGGCAAAATTATTGTGGCAATACGCGAGTCGCGTGGCTTCATATAAAATTAATGGACGAGCAATTAGTTTTTCCAACGCCCTTACGTGGAGAAACGGTGTCCTGACCACACAAGACAATATTAACCATATTTTGAAAGGGTCCGTGTGGTATAGATCATACCAGAAGCTTCCTCATCAAGTCACTCAGCAGTACAAATATATAGAATAGAAGGTCATCAAATGATCATATCAAATCAGTAGAAGAAGATGGCCCTGCAACGAATAATTAGCTACGATCAGGGGCCGGGGCAGACAGTACATGACAACATGAGAGTTTCGAGCATTCATCAGATCATGTCTGCGAGTCTCGATGGAAATCAACTCGGACAGAGTCATCGGCATGTGGGTGGATCAGTTAAAAGCCCCATTCACAAACTGCCTGCTAAAATGGAGGAAAGAGGTCCGCCAAATCATAATTCGGAAGATGAGCAGCGGAGGAAATCTGTTTGGGATTGCGAGAGTAGTCTGTATGATTCCTTTGAGTTGTATACCTTTTCTCGCCAACTAAATCATGCCATAGCCACAGCATCCACTTCCTCTTCTCTAATCAACAAACACCAGTTAAATGGTGCAGTCAGGAGTTGGTCGATGCCACACCACGTTTCCACTAATAGCAGCAGAGAATGGCAATACTCCCCAGTAAATGTCAACCAGGAGGAGAAGAAATTAAGGTCCCAGCCGGTTGTTGTTCAAGGGAATAATACGCATCAAATTACCATTCACGATCGCCACCAAAGCAATATTGCACATAATGAGGTTGAGGTTGAGCGTCAACTGGACACAAGACAGACTCAGAAAACGTATAACAAAAGAATGGGAATTCCGCGCTCTGTACAAAGGCTGTTTACAAGACTGTTCCACAAAAAGGCCGAAAGCTGCAAGTGGAAAGATGAAGAAGATGATCGGTATTGTTATAAGTCGGTACATCCAGAGAAACAAGAAGAGAGATACACTCACCATTCTCGGGGCTTATCGGTTCATAGTTTTGATCACAAGGTTACAAAGACAGTCTCTGAACGAATAAGCCATGAAAGTCTAGGAACTCTCATAGGTAGAGAGACTTAACCTTTCATGTTAAATAATTAGGTTGGTAGGCATTTACATATTATCTCAGATTTTGATTCGGCTTAATTTACCATTTATTTTAAGTTGTGACTTAAACATGTGATTGCATCATTAAACTGGTTTTTTTCTTCATTTTTGGAGGCTAATTGAGCCTCTTTCTTCAATCTGGAGCAAATCTGGGAGCTGCTTCACCTACTTTTTACATAACTGAAGCCGTAAAGGCCGATTTCCTATTATTTGTTTATTTTGTCTAAATGCAGTTAACTGGACTGTTAAAGGTACCCTCACCTAGTGAATGACGCCTTTACCTGCTTCTTGGCATGCAGTTGAGTTTCTATCCAGTTAGACTCAGTCTAAACTGCCTCCTAGCCAATTATGTTGGACTTAAGTGGTTATATGTGCGAGTGGTGTTTAACAAGTAAGTCACTCTCATGCACCCAATTCTAATGACCTCCCTTGGATTAGAATTGAATTGTATTGTATTGTAATATATCAATCTATGTCTTTAGAGCTGCAAGTCTTTTGCATTGTTTCTGGCATTTCATTGAGCAAATTGATCTATATGATCTGTAATAACTTGTTTCGGTTATAAGATTGCTGTGTCTTAATTTCAAGAAGATTAAATCAACAAAATTAAAATAATTGTAACAAATGTACAACACAAATTCATTTCATAGTAATCTTATCTTGGGAAGCTTAAATGCATTTTGATTAAGATTTAAATAATCTGTTAAATTAAGATTTAAATCAGATTAAGATTTTAACAATTTGTCTTTGTTTTTTCAAATAGTTTTTGTTTTAGTATTTAGTAAATAGTATTTGGTTTGTGCTTACATTAACTGTAATAATGTAGTATATATAAAATTATATATATTTTAGTCAACTATCTTCACAAAACTAACTGATTGATTATACATATCTCTATTTACTAACCACTTTACCTGTGGTTGTGCTACTATACTTGTGATTCCATCGCTTCTTCGTTATGGCCCTGATCTGGATGCGAAAAATAGAAAGAAATGGAACAGAACTTCTGTGCAATTGGTACTGTAGAATGAATTGCACTCTACGTTATTGTTTTTTTCCGTAACGAAGAATATATATTATTAGTGAGAAAGACGTGATGCGAAAGGCATTCATGTGACTGTGATTGTGAGGTTGCGTGCACGTAAACGATCTTCCCTAAGTTTTACCGAATTTAAATAAAGGATAGTGATTTTAGCAAAGGAATCCGAAGCTTTACCGGGTGTGAGCACGACGTTTAATATTGAAAACATTAAATGTAATAATTGTTTAGACATTGTGGTCAGGTCGTGCTTCTGTCAATCCCATTTACTAAACTCTGCAGTGGGAACGCATTGATGCAGTCGGACCCAGTGTTGAAATTTCATTTCATCTATGTCTTTCCAACTAAATTTTTTTTTGACGTTTTGAGCTTTTATCTTGCTCGTTACACAACTTTTTATTGAAAAAATAACCCTTCAACAATGAAATTTAAAAAAACAAGTACCCTTCAATTCTATAATAAAGTATTTATTAAAAAATTTGATATTCAATTAAAAGATATGTTTTTATTGAGGAATTAATTTCCAATTAAAGATAATAATAGAATCATTTACCCATGTTCTTAGTTGATCATGCTTTTTGAAAAAGGAGAATAGTAACACATACACCTCAAAAGTAACATATGCTAAAGTACTTAACCTATAATCTTAAAAACAAACAAAATGTGAAACCTATAATCCGTTTTGAAAGTTAATGTTAGGCCACATGTAATGCAACATACACAATTTTGCAAGGTTAACATGTTGTGTCAATGGTATAATTGAAATCACATGACATCTTAATTTTCAATTAAAGGATGTGTTTTTATCAAGGAGATTATTGTCCAATTAAAAAATGGCAATTGACTTATTTGCCGATCTTTTTGGTTGATCATGTACTCTAAAAATGGAGGGTGAAACAAAACAACCTACTAATAGTGACACACACAACTCAATAGTAACATGTGCTAACATTATGTATCTGAAATTCATTAAGTGATAAACTTAGGAAACAAACAAAATGTGGAACTTAGAATCATTTCCAGAGGTTAATGTTAAGCCACCTGTAATGCAACATACCAAAAATTTTCAAGTTTAACATGTTGCATCAATAGTATAATTGAAATAAAAGGCCAAATACAAAAAACCGCATTGCAATCGAGATTGTACAATGATTTTCCCCAAAAAGGAAAATTTTTCACATTTAATTGTTGTCTAACTTATGAATGGAGTGATTCACCCATTGGATCATGAAATGAGTGATTGGTATGCTCTTCTAATTTATTTTTCACTCCTAAATTCTCTTGGAAGACCAAGTGTTCAGGGATTTTAAGATCATATGTTGTTTTCTCTTCTTTAGTACTCTTTCCTTATGTACTATCAACGCACTTATTCAGTATTTCACTATCCCTTTTCATGTACATAATGTTTTGAAGGGTTCAACTTGTCTAGAGACATCCCAATAAGCAAGAAACCATTTTTTTCATTGTTCGAGTGATGTATACTACCCAAACACAGAAGAGAAACATTCCACCTTTAAGAAATGGATAGATAATATGTTTGGGGTTTCTAGCTATGTTTTAATGTTTTAATGGTATTCTTGTATTTGTAATTCACAAATGAGATTCTTCAACCCTCCATCGGCGCTTTTTTTATCACTGGAGTAAAGGTTTTTTCCAATTTTTTCCATCACCCAAGAAAAATTATTTTCCATTGCCACATTATATGGAGAGTTTCTGAACAACACTGGAATCAAGTTATAAGCAAAGACATTATAGCTTAGGTTGTCAAAAATCACTAGGAGAAATAAGAAGTAAGATTTGGTAGCTAAGAGTAGGAGAAGCATGGATTGAACATTATCACAAATATTGATGATTTTCTCTTACAAATAAGGGAAATTGGAATGTAGACTATCTTCAATGGATGCATACAATGGCTTAACAGTCCCTACTCAACCTTTACACTAGAAGCAGCAATATTTGAACAATGTCAAATATCCAAAGGGAGGTTACTATTGTTGCCACATTCTTTATCTAGCCCTTCACATAGTTTTAGTCTTGACTCTTCATAGGCCTTCTTTGACTCCATAGCCCAATTTGGATTAAGGCACTTGTTTTCCATCAATCTTAAAACCCGAATTAATTGTAAACACTTATTAATAAAGTCATGTGGACAAAATCATATTTTATCCAAACAAAAAATAATTTAAAGGTAAAATATCATCATTAGGGAAACCTAGGCATTCTCATCTTTTCCCTCTTTTATTCATCTAGAAGCTAAGACCTGCATTAATTGTTGGTTTCAGGCTGTACATGCTAGCTGCATCAATGTCTATCGGTTCCAGAACAAATTATGCTTCAAATGCTAAAACAAAATTCTATGTAAAACAACCATGGTCTTAGCTCTAAGTTTAATATCCATTTAAAAACACATCTTAGATAGCATAGGATGTGTAGTTGTTCTTTCATTTCCTTCTATTTCTTGCTTGGAATCATGAGGAAATGAATCTCCGTCTAAAATATGAATCTTTCACTAAATGGTTCTTACTTAATAAAGCATTATTGAGACCTCCTAGGCACTTGTTTCAAGCATATAATAGGAATATGTAGAGAATGAGGGGACATGTTCAATTACAAGCAAGGATGAACATGATCCTCCTCACAAGGTATTGGAATGAAACTCATCTCCACACTTGAAATGATGAATTTTTATTCCTAAAGAGAATTAGCCATCAAAGATAAGATTAAAGGTGCATTATGTAATACTGAACAATCAGAGACAATTATTGTTAGACATGCTTTGTTTCTGATAATTCTATAAAAAAAAAAATTTGGCTTTTATCTTTATATGATTAGTAGCTTGTTTGACTCTTCATATTATGTTCCACATCTATTCCAACTCGACCCTTTGCATAGGCCCAACCGCCCAACTATTCACACAATTACAGGTTCATTTATCACTTATGTGTTCAATCTCTTCACACACAATTCTATGCTCGATCTTTCACATAGTTCTAGGTTCAATATTTCACTCATAGTTCAAGGCTCTATCCTTCACACAGTTTCAAATTTTCAATATAGCCTATAGAAATGACTTATCACTTTGATAGGTTAATACACAAGAAGTTAGGAACTACCATGATACCATCCCTCTCTAATGCAGTTATGAAAGGACAAAACCAAAATAAGTGTTTGATTGTTTATTCCTTATTACAAAAAGGGAATTTATTCAAATGAATCCTCACTTATTCAGTCAACCATTATCCTATTCTAAAACAAGGATTATGGTAGCATAATGCATTTCTTATCTCTGTGATTCCTAGCTTGCACGCTCCCAAATTGTAGACTCACACTAGCAACATTGTACTCCATTGTAGGTTGCGACCTTAAAACCAGGGGAATTCACATGATAGAAATGGTGAGCCAAAAATGAGAGAAATGTGATAATCTTACCAAGAAGAGAAATCTATTAATCCACTTCTTTCTCCACTCCAGAGTCAGTGACCTGTGAATCCCTATAGCCGGAGATGAAATTCGATTATCCCCAGGATCATTAAGATTCAAGACTCCAATCCATTGTGACTTGTTCAACCAAAACTCACATAAACGGCTCTCACAACAAAAATCTCAAACCATTAGGAAGAATAATGGGAAATTTGACACCAATTGAGCAATATATAGTGAATCAATGATAATTGAAAGAGCTTGTTTCTCCTTAAACCATGAAACACCAATTTTGACTTCTTTTCTAGTAAAAAATTCCAGGGAGGTTTCTTTGTGCCCACTTCCTTTATGCTCATGATACAAACACAGTTATATGCTTATTCGGAAGAAGTAATCACCTAGGCCCTATCGGTAGGAAGGAAGGTGAGACAAATTACGCAACCCATTATCAATGGTGAAATGACTATGCCCAGGATCCTGGAAGCTCTTGGGTGAGATGATGTTTTCTTATCCCTTGAAGTCTCTACAATGGAAGTCACTTTCCAACAAGAACCTATGATTGTTGAAAAGAAAGGCAGGATACATATTTCCATTTTTCTCCATCTTGAATATCAGTGTTTACAGGAAAATCTCCATGAACTTTCCTAAGAACCCACCGTCGTTGGCTGTGAATCTGCAATTGTGAACCGCCATGGCCAGTATACTTGCAATTTTTCAAAATGAAGGCCTATGGTTGTGGGTCGTGACTTACCAATCTCCAAAGTCTAGACTCTGGAATTGTGCGGTGTGCAACTTGCAAGTGCCACTACCATCCGTACCACAACTCGACACATCTCATCGATAATATAATCCCTGTAATTTTGCATTAAATGCCATTATACCATTCACTGATCACATTTATGCGTTCACGTGGATGATTCTAGGTAGACACTGGGAAATGGAATTTGGAGTATCAGCCCGACAAACCCTACTCAAATAGTCATATTATGGATACTCCTAGAGTCATAGCCTCCTACCTATTCTTATATTACAAATATAATGACGTTTTGGAAAAAGTTTTAAACGTAAAAACAACATTTTATAAAATTATTCAACCGTCTCACCAAACGGTCTTCCTTAAATTTTACCCTTATTTGACGGGAAAAATGTCTGAAAACGTCCAAATACCCTTCAAATTCCAACTCTGGTCGGACCCCACCGGGGATAAAGAAGAAATCGCTGGGAAAGTAGTCACGAACTGACTCTCCTACCGTCATTTGATGAATCTGTTACTGTGTATTAACTGCATAGTAAAAACTCGATTCTATTGCAGATGGCGCCTCGTTTCAACTTGTAATAATTTAGTATTGAATTCTGGCTCTTTGACGGTCTGGGTCCAACGAACTTTTATGGATTTGTACTCATAATCTAATCTCACCTTCATGTGACTTTACCATTTTGACCAAAAGTGAATGCTAAATATTCATTCCTTATGGCAGTATTTGGCGTGATTGTAGACCGTGGTGATGTTCGATATCAAATCAACAGCATAGTTTATGTTTTTGGTTAGCCTCTGTCAAATTTGTGTTCGTTGTATTACAGTAGTTATTTAGGTAGCGTTATTTTAATAATGAGTGGAACACCGTGTTCATTGGATGGTGGAGGTGGAGGTGGAGGTGGAGGTGGAGGTGGAGAAGGAGATGTACAATTTAAAAAATGTTTTATTTTATTTTTTATTTTTTTTCAATTTTGTATGGTTTTAAATTCATCTAATTTATTTTGTAGATTTAATTATAAGTATATTTTTATCTTAAACTTGGATTTATTAAATATTAAATTTTTTCTCATTTTATACTTAGAACACTCATTTTTCTCATTATAATAAAATTCATCATATTATACTTAGAACACTCATTTTCTCATTATAATAAAAACCATTTTCAAATAATGTTTATTTTTTGAAAAAAAATGAGACTAGTGACTCCAAATTCATGCTATGATGTGTAATGAGATCATTGGATGTGTATATCCTCATTTCGTGGATTGACAAAATAATGAGCTAATCAATTATAATCAATGGAGATTTATAGTTTTCAATGGTACATACTTATTACATAAATAACATGACCAACTCCATTAAAATACAATTAGCAAAGATCCAAATCTTAGGCTCTATGAAGTGCCCAAAGGGATCAAATCTTTGGAGGTGCAAACCTCTTTCTTAAGTATTGCACTCAACTATCAAATTTGGTGTGATTTAGACCAAAAGACACATCTTTTTATTTAAGGTTTACATATTATATTTTTATTTTTAATATTTAATACTATTTACGGATATAATATTTTTTATTTTGTTAGAAAAGAACATTACAACATCTCCCCCATACATGGTTTGAAAACCATGTGCAAGGCCCTCCTAAAACCATGGGTTGTTTAGGAGGCCTTGCACATGGTCTTAAAACCATTTGCAACGACCTCCTAAACCATGTACAATAAAACCATGGGTTGTTTAGGAGGCCTTGCACATGGTTTTAAAACCATTTACAAGGCCCTCCTAAACCATGCATAATAAAACCATGGGTTGTTTAGGAGGTCTTGCACATAGTTTTAAAACCATGTGTAGGAGCAACTTTTTTTGTGGATAATTCAATTTTTTATTGTGTTGTTTAAGCGACATTTTTTTTTGGTCAATAATTAATTTTTTTATTTTTTTATTGTTTTCTTAGTTATGAACTTTACAACATCTTCTCCATATTAGATTGTTTTTGTGGCCAACATTTATTTTGGAGGATAATTAAAAATTTTATTTTTTATGGCCGACATTTACAAGAGGAAACGTTACATCATGACCGTTACATAACATTACAAGATCTCCCCCATACTGGGTTGTAGAGCGCCTCTCAGCAGAATGACCCCACAAAAATACCCACACATTCTCTATGTATACACCATAAAAGGCAACTTGTGCAGAGTTTGAATGATGTCGTCGATTTTTGCTAAGGTTTTGGGGATCATCGTATTCTCACTTCCCTCTGCGTTTCTCACGCTTACCTTCTCGATGCTCTTATGAAGGGTTTTGAAAGCGGAGCTTTCATGGTGTCTATACCTCATCCTTTACTTGATTTCCTTGTTGATTTTTTTTTGTTCCGAGAGTGCTTTTTTGTTTCTTCTACCCCCTATCTTTTTCGATCACCCTGCCTTATCGAGTCCATTCCTCCTCCCTGAGAGGGCGTAGTACCAACCATGTTAATAAAGTGGTAATCCATGTCTTTTTCTATTTTGTGCTACTTTGTCAATTTTGCTAGTGGGGCGACCCATATCTTCCTATGTCTCGGTTATGCTGGTTTTTTCATCATGTGAGATTTTGGGGGTATTCTGACTTCTTTGGGTTTTTTATTTTCTCTTATGACATGTCGACCTCCCCTATTGCTTGTGACTCCGATCACTTGGGGGAGAGTGTTCATAAGGACCGGAAACTCTCAGTGAAGTCCCTCACCAAGTAGGGGGAACAAACTTCGGCTCTCTAGGGGGTTAGGGTTTTCAATGATGCACCTATCTCCTCTCTGTAGGACCGAAATATTCTGCTCAGACCTCTTACATTGTCTTTATCACAACCTACGGTTTTACAAAACACCTGGCTTCCCCTTCTGTCGTCTCCACTTTGAGTCATGCCACTCTTTCAGTTTCGGCAGATGCCCTACACCTAGAAGTCTCCCTCACACCGACAAGTCTCACTATGGTTTAAAAGGTCAAAGGGAAAGGTTCTGTCGGCTTAATAAAATTTACAAAACTAAATCCAAACTCCCCACCTATGTACTTAACCGCGATGTGAGCATGAGGCTGGTTGAAAACCTCTCGATATTGGCTCTAACAGGTCATCTAGAGTATGTTTATATGAACAGGGCTAAGATGGTTAAATGGGTCTCTACTAATTGGTGTCAATTGCTCAACTACACTCCAAAGGTCGATATTTTACCTAAGGATTGGTTCATCTTCATATTCCTAAAGGAAGAGGACCCGGACAAATTCCTCTCTCATTATTGGACTATTGGGAAGGGATCACTGTTTTAAACCATTGGCATCACAACTTTGATCCTAAGAAGGAAGAATTCCTGTGACGACACCTCTAGATATTTCTTCCATGCTCTCCTTTTCCCCTTTGGTCGACAGAGGTTTTTATCAATTTGGAAAATTTACTGGGCCATTTTATTTCCATCAATGAGCAGGATCTAGTGGGGGCAATAAGAGGATGGCATCGATTTTAGTGGACTTGGATGTTTCTGAGGGCCTCCCTGCAGAAGTACAAATCTTGTAGGGTGATCGTGTATATCTCCAATGCCTCGACTACAAAGGTGTGCCTTTCCATTGTTATCATTGTCAACAAACTGGTCACCTAAGTCGGCACTGCTCATTAGTTAGGAGTGGTAAATGCTTAGGTGAGTGCACAAAGTTGAGGGACCTTTTAGATGCAATGATAGATTGAAGCCAATGATTCAAGATCCATAAAACACAAATCATCCCAAACAATGTCGACCCTACCAAGCCTAGTCCCAAGCCTACCAGCATGCTTGCCAATTAGGATAGTTAAGTAAAACATGTGTGCGTTATGTTTCTCTAAAACACGCACGTGTTTTAGTGTATAAAAACACGCACGCATTATGTAAAACATGATTTATGCTTAAAACAGTTCGAGCCAGTCATTTTATCCACAACCACGCGCATCATTGTGTTCGGGAAGACCAAAACAAGCAAGGGTGAACGTGATTTGGGTTATTAAAGGAAAACAAACTCCACCTTGGGGATCAATCTCTTCATTGTGAGGTATTTACACCAAATAATCTCATGCTAGTTTCCATATTTTCAATCATTTTTATGCCCTAATATGAATTGAAACCAAACATTTTTTAATTTATATGCCCATAAAGAAATTTACATGCTCAATGGAAACCAAAACCCCAATTTACTCATAAAAAACAAATCAATTTCACTATTTGCATATGTAAATTCACACGCATCCCTGTGAATCCAAACAAAAATTCACAAATATGCGAAGTTGATCAAGTATATTGCAAGGTTGCATAAGAAATTTACATGCCCAATGGAAACTAAAACCCCAATTTACTCATAAAAAACAAAACAATTTCACTATTTGCATATGTATATTCACAAGCATCCTTGTGAATCCAAACCAAAAATCACAAATATGCAAAGTTTCTCAAGTATATTGCAAGGTTGCATACAACTAAAAAAAATCAAGCAAAATTCATATCTTCCCTAAAATACATAAACAAACATGGTAAATCCCTTGCCTCTATCCGAAATATCGAAGTTGGTCGTCCAAGAATATTAATCAACACCTTCTAGTTTGATGAAGCTTCCTAATCCAAGTGTTAAAATAAGGTATAGAAGCTTCCCATGCTTAACAAATATTTTTCCTTAACTGAAGGGTACATTTTGGTTAAGGTCAAGACAACAGAGTTCAACAATAGGCTCTACCAACATCAAGATACATAGGGAGATTGATGTGTTTGATTACATGCCAATCACATACTATCATACATGATAGAATCTAGTGGAAACCATGCAAACCTAAAATCCACTATACACAAATATGCAAAGTCTCTCATGGGTATATAGAAAGAGTGCATACAACTAAAATAACATCAAGTGGAATCCATACATACCCCAAATTACATATAAACAAAGATGCTAAATGACCTATGGAGTCCAAAAAAATTCACACTACAACAAATAATTACATATCTATCAAAATCCTTGCCTATATTGGGATTTTATTCATCAGTAGCACATTCTACCACCTCTTCTAGGCTCTATCCCTTACCTCTACCCGCAATCTTGGAATTGGTCCTCCAAGGGCATTAATCAACACCTCATAGTTTCGATGAAACTTCATAATCCCAACCTTAATAATAAGGTAGAGGAGCTTCCCAATAAACATATACCCCAAATTACATTTATAAACAAAGATGCTAAATGGCCTATGGATACCAAAAAAAATCACGCTACAACAAACAATTACATATCTATCAAAATCCTTGCCTATATTGGTATTTTATTAATCCATAGCACCTTCTACGACCTCCTCTAGGCTCTAGCCCTTGCCTTTACCCGCAGTCTGGGAGTTGGTCCTCCAAGGGAATTAGTGAACACCTCACATTTTCGATGAAACTTCATAATTCAAGCCTTAAAATAAGGTATATGAGCTTCCCAATCAACATATGCACATAGGACATTTAATGTATGCATCTGGAAATTGGAATTAATACAAATTTAAGACATAAATTTAAGATGAAAAAATGTTAAATGTTTATTCTTTAGTGCAAAATCCAAGATCAATTTTAAATTTTAAATTATAAATAGTTTATGTTGTTATTTGTCGTAAATTAGTTTTACTCTTTTCATTGCTTAGAGATGTCATTATACAATGCGTTTATTTTTCTAATGATATTTTATTTGTATTTATTATTGCAGTGGCTACTATGGACTACAATGCAAAGATTTTGAGAGTTATTGGTCATTTGAGAGATATCGCTTCATCTTGGAGGGGTGTAGATGGACTCCACTGCTCCTTATCACTATCATTATTGACCATAGTGGATACCATCAACATATCTAACAATTATTTGTATAGCATAGTATCGTATAGAGAGACAAAATGACAAGAATATGTGGATGGATTGAGCTACAATGAGATTAAGAAGCTCAAAATAACCAAAGAGCATATATATGCACAATTTAGAGTGTCTGGGATGGATGACACACCAGAGATTAGCAGATCACATATTTCCATTGAGTGGTGTATCTGTCAACCAATTAGAGACCATTGGATGGATAGATGGTACATGGTTTTTGATATTCCTCCGCACAACAACAGGGAAGTACCGTTGTACTTTCTCTGGAAACTTTATGCAAAGTTTGTGATGGGAAAACATGTCAACTATTTTGACATGTTGGAGTTCCAGGGTGCTGGTAGGGGGATGCCCCAAAACTATCCCAATGCTAGGCACATAGATGAATATCGACAGATACCTCTACCCTGTGTCCAGCTACCGAGGCCAAACATCCCTCCTGCACATGATATGATTACCTAGACACATGATGGATTTATTATGCTAGCTAAGATGATTTATTGCCACACCATAGCTATTGAGAAAGCAGGGCCCTCTTCCTCTAGTGGGGTACAACCATCAGCTTCCGGTGGTAGAGGACCATTTATTGGTGGGGATAGACCAACATCCCATGAGCCCCAGATCAAGCCACACGTGTACACAACGTGTGGTTAAGCATGTTATGGTCATGGACCAACACATAGTACCTCTACAATGACTGGTGGTCAGGTAAGGACATTGTAAAAAATCTATTGTTATTCAATTTGATTTTTCCATATTGTACACATATTAAAGATTCTTAATATATGCAATTTTTCATCTTGGAGGAGCTTGATGCCTCTAATGGGGGTGGTAGTGTACAAGTTGTTGTCGTATATGAGGCTCAAACAACGAACGTCGAGGTAATATTTCAACATGTGTCATTTTGTTAATACATGTTAGTTAATTAATTTGTTAAATGGTCTAATATTTACACTTTTTGAAGCTACAGGAACCGCATTTTGAACAAGATGCCGAAGACATTGATCTCAGTGAATTCCCACTAGGTGGATTCTATGATTACCTCAGGAATGTAAGTACATGGTTAATGACTTAATCTTGTTCAATTTTTTTATTTATTACTGTACACTCCTTTATAGAATGTTAATATTTATAATTTTAAAACTTGCAAGTGCTATCTAGCTCTGCAGAGGGGTAATAAATTGCTAACAACAATCCCTCCCATGGGGGAGATATGTCCCAGGTAGAGGTAAGTATATTACAACATGTTAATTTTCCAGTACATATTATTCCATCCATTCATGTCCATGGCTAACTATGGTAACAATTTATGACTACAGACATCAATGCAAATCCTTGCACCACCTCTTTGGTTTGGATCTCCCCTTAGTCCAAACATAGACAAGTGTATTTTCTACACCAAATGACCCTTTTCTGTAAAAGAGTGGGTGTCCATGATGATGAACCTATTGATTCCATGGTAATTTACACATAGCCTCCAATGGCAATTGTTGGTTAGATTTCAATTCACTTCACAACTAGTTTTTCTTAATGTTATTTTCACATGTTTACAACATCAAGATGTAGATTCCTTCGTGCCAGACCTTAGCGGGATTGTTGATGCTACAGTCAATGCTGCATCTACAATGGGTATAATTCACACAAACGTATCTACTTGAATATTTGTACTTGTACAGTTCATTTTTATTGTGTATGGACATGCACGATATCTAACTATTTTAGCATTTGAGGACTGTAGCCACACCCTGGTCCATTAGTGCACTCGATCGAGGTTGATGTTCAACCTACAACTCCTCTTGTTACCGAATAAACCTAGTGTCACGCCCTAGAATAGATTTTTTAGGTGACACGTTCATTATTTACATAATTGGTTAGTACTTTCTCATGCATGTACATGTTGATAATTGTTGAGATAATTGACATAATTTTATTTATTCACAGAGAAGCACTGCAAAGAGACTCTCTGCAATGAGGAGGACACCAAAGGCATCTATACCCCAAATGGATTCAGTGAGTGTTTGTTTTATGTACAATTGAGTCATATTTTTCAAACTTTGTTAGTGTTGGATATTATTAGTTCAATTACCTAATCAAGAAATATTATCCTTGATTTACAGTCGCCAGAGATGAACAGTGGTCGTGGATAGAGGAAACAAGCATCAGAGTCACACAAAAAAAGAGGAAGTTAGAGTTTTTATGTGTTAGTCCATGTCAGATCTTTACTTTTGTGTACATTAAGAGGAAGCTAGAGTTTAGGGGCATGGTCTAGGACATATGTACGTTTGTTTGCATGTACATTAATGATTTTTTTTATACATGTACATTGACAAGCCATCTAAGGGCCTTTTATTTGTGTATTATCATGTTTCATGATATAAAAATTATTTCATATTGGCTCTTGATATCTTCATAGTTCAATCTTATGTGTGATCATACATGTGTGGCTAATAATGTTTCTATGTGTAATATTTCCATTTTTTGATAGATTTTACGATTGCATGGAGATATCAGTAATAAATTTGAGAACAATGCACAATTACAACATTGTGTAATGACAACAATGTACATTTAAATTGTTTTTTACCATGATCTAATAGCATATATACAATGTTAAATTGTATTCACAGCAATGCAACACACCTAACACACATAAGCACCCAACACACCTAAGAAACTGACCCAACTAAGTGGAATACAAAAGTACCTTACCCACATAACAACCTAACAAACATTTAAAGGATGCACGAAGTTGACACACCTAAGTGATGCACCTATGTGTCCCACATAAATGAAATTAGTGTTTGGCATGATGACTTTCATCTAACGGATATATGGGATACACATACATCATCTACAAAAAAACACACAGAGGTCATGCATGAAATACAATACATAATAAACCATTCTTAGAGAGGATGGTACCCTTCTGTGACAAGATCAAACCTAAAAGTATATGAGTATAAGGTTGATTCAAAATAATGGTTATGATTCTTTACTATTGTATCTCATGTACATTATTTTAGTGTTTTGTTACTATACATGGAATGTGATGAATCACCTCGAGGACCAACTTTAATGCAATGACCAATGGAGCGTTAAAGTTGAAAGAGATGAAAATTATGTGTGATTTTATTATTGTTTAAATTTATTAGAGAAGTACTATTTTGAATCTTGTTTTATATTTATGTTTATGTATTGAAATATATTTATTTACCTATATCAAATCGGAACTAACCCTAAACTTCAACAGTATACCCCAAAAATAATTACAAATGACTTGAGTACTTTAAAGTACCATTCTCGAGTTGTTAATTAGTTGTAGTATTACTCATTGTTATTGTTCTACCCATTTCTAAAATGAAAGTGATGAACTTGAGTCCACAAGTTTATATTTGATTGACTTGGACTTGAACACAAAGTTCTTATATCCAAGTATTGTATGGAAAAAGAGTATGAGCAACACCCTAGTGCTCTAGCTCGACCCTTTGCATGACTAATACCTTTCTGTTATGAATGTGACTAATAATGAATGTGATAAAACTCTGGTGTACTTTATTGGCCCTATTATTTCCATAGCGTTATTTTATAAATTTCTCTATTATATTTATTGTATGCTCTAGTGTAAAAAATTACCTAGTAGTACGGTAAAACAATCCAATTATAAGAGGAATACTAGGAAAAAAATGTACTAATAAGGTATCCTTCTTCTGTGTGCTTCCAATGTGTAGCTCTTATTCAAACATAGATATTCGCGCCATGGTCATCATTCTATGGCACATTGAAGTTCAACTCTTATAGGCTTTCAGGGACACCTGTTGAATCCCTACCCGGGTCATAGAATTTCAACCGTGCATCAAAACTTGGTTTCGACGAGTCATGCAAGTGTGTTTAGGCAAGTTCCATGTGGGAACACTATCCAAAAGTTCTCGGTCAAGGAATTTGCAAAGTTGACCCCTTTGTGCAAAAATTTCACATTCCCTTACTAAGCAAAACCCTAGTTTAAAAAATTGACCTAAAACCAGATCCCTTGTCGATGGAGCCAAAGGAGAGGTCCACCCCTAGAACTATCCTGATTTCTTGAATCCAGTGGAGTCGATAGTTGATTGATCTGAGCCACAGTCATCATTCTATGGCATGGTTAAGCTCACCTCCTATAGGATTTCAAGGGACTTGTTGAATCCCTACCCGACGCATACAATTTCGACTGTGCATCAAAACTGGGCATGCAAGTGTGTTTAGGCATGTTCCATGTGTGAATGCTAGCCACAAGTTCTCGATCGAGGAATTTGTAAAGTTGACCCTTATGTGCTAAAATTTCACATTCCCTTACTGAGAAAAACCCTAGTTTCCAAAATTGGATTAAAAGAGTATCCCTTGTCCATGGAGCCAGAGGAGAGGGCCATCCCTAGCACTATCATGATGTCTTGAATCCAATGGATTCAGAAGTTCATCTATCCGAGCCACACTCATCATTCTATGGCATGTTGAAGCTCAACTCCTACAAGTTTTTAGGGACACCTGTTGAATCCCTACCCGGGGCATAGAATTCCAACCATGCAACAAAATTGGGTTTTGGGGGGTCATGTAAGTGTGTTTAGGAAGGTTCAATGTGGGAATTCCAGCCATAATTTCTTGGTCAAGGAATTCTCAAATTTGACCCCTATGTGCAAAAATTCCACATTCCCTTACTAAGAAAAACCCTAGTTTCCACAATTGACCTAAAATAGGATACCTAGTCCATGGATCCACCCCTAGCCACGAGGGATTCATCTTGTTAAGCAATATATTATCATGTTCATTCATAAAGAGGAGTTTTTTAATTGTGAAAATAAGGTCAATATATTGTAGGTATTGGGGGGCGGGGAGTAGGGTATGGAGGGTTTATATGTATTGGGGGGTGTAAAAAGGTGTTTATAGTAAAAATAGGGAATATATCATAAAAATAGGGTTTTTCAAATTGGAAATATGTATTGGGAGGGGGGCTCAACAAAAGGATTTTTGTAGGTAATTATCAATATCTAGTGAAATTAGGGGTATTCTTTAATATCCCATGAACAAAACTGCTAAGACATGGTTTCACTGAGTGAGTACCCCTTTCCCCTAGCACTATCCTGGTGTCCTGAATCCAATGGATACGACGGTTCGTCGATATGATCCATGGTCATTATTCTATGGCACATTGAAGCTCACCTCCTACAGGATTTCAACGAACCTGTTGAATCCCTACCCAAGGCATATAATTCCAACAATGCATCAAAATTGGGTTATGTGGGGTCATACAAGTGTGTTTAGGTAGTTTCCATTTGGGAACTCTAGCCACAAGTTCTCGATCGAGGAATTTTCAAAGTTGACCCCTATGTGCAAAAATTTCACATTCCCTTTCTAACCAAAACCCTAGTTTCCAAAATTGACCTAAAAGATGATCCCTTGTCCATGGAGCCAGAGGAGAGGGAAACCCCTATCACTATCTCGATGTTTTGAATCCAACGGAGTCGATGGTTCGTCGATCCAAGACACAATCATCATTCCATGGAACGTTGAATTTCTCCTCCTATAGGCTTTCAGGGACACCTGTTGAATCCCTACCTGGGGCACAGAATTCCAACCATGCATCAAAACTGGGTTCTGGGGGGTCATACAATTGTGTTTAGGTAGGATCCATGTGTGAATTCTATCCATAAGTTTTCGGTCAAGAAATTTGCAAAGTTGACCCCTATGTGCAAAAATTTCACATTCCCTTACTAAGAAAAACCCTAGTTTCCAAAATTGACCTAAAATAGGATCCCTTGTCCATGGATCTAGAGGAAAGGCCCACCCCTTACACTATCATGATGTCCTGAATCCAACATATTTGATGGTTTGTCGATCTGAGCCACAGTCATCATTCTATGGCACGTTGAAGCTCACCTCCTACAGGATTTCAGGGACACCTGTTGAATCCCTACTCGAGGCATAGAATTCCAACTGTGCATCAAAATTGGGTTTTGGGGGGTCATGCAAGTTTTTTTAGGCAATTTCCATGTGGGAACACTAGCCCCAAGTTCTCAGTCAAGGAATTTGCAAAGTTGACCCCTATGTGCAAAAATTTCACATTCCCTTACTAAGCAAAAATTCTTTCTTAGATTTTATAATCATGGTTTTTGTCTTGTCGGTGTTAACAGGCATACCCATGTTAGAGAAAAAATCCTTAAGAATTATTAGTTCTTATCGATATCAGAAGGACACCTTTCCATAAGAACAATATCATCAGCATAAAGTAGGAGGATGATAACTATCCCAACTAAGATTGTACCGGCGTAACCTGCTTCTTCTAAACACTTTTCTAGATTATCAATGTAAATTCCAAAAAGGGTAGGGGAGAGGGGGAAACCTTTTTTAACTCCAATATTACAATTTATATTTTTTTTCCACCCCTCATTATTCTTAAACTTGGAAATGACCTTTTCGTATAATCATATTGCGGAAGCTCTCAACTCAACAGGAACCTTAAGATCCTCTAGCCTATTTCACAAGTTATTTCTAGGCACAGTATCAAAAGCTTTTCTAAAATCCACAAAGCAACAAATAGGTCAAACTTATTATTATGGAATTCCTCTGCAATGATCCTAAGTGTAACGAGGTGTTCTGTGGTTGAATGATTCCTTCTAAAACTTGCTTGGCCTTTAGCCTGCTTACCTTCCATTTCTAGCCATTCATTGATCTTCTTTTCTAAGATAATACCATATAACTTAGATAAGACAGGGCTAATAATAATAGTCTGATAATTAGAGGAGTCATTTTTATCACCACTTTTGAAAATAGGTATAATGAGGCTTTGAGTCCAAGGTGTAGTAAACCCTTCCTTGACCGCTAGATTAAAGAGTTTGTGGATGTGCAAGATAAGGACGGGCCCTCCAATTTTTAATATCTCCACTTGGTAGCCTTCAATGTCTTTGGCTTTTCCATTTGCTAAGTGCTTAACCCCAAAATATTTGTCTTCTAACGAGAAAACTTGTTTTGTTGTAAGAAGGGTTTGAATCTTATCTCTAATATCCAAGGATTCATAAAGATTTTTAAGATAGGAATTCAAATCTTTTAAAGCAATTTTATTGTCTTCTTTTGTTTTGCGAGTTAGAATTTGCCTCCAGAATTTCTCACGAGCCACCTTAGAGAGGTGTAGGAGATTTTCCTTCATTTTACTTAGATAATGCCTTTTTCTCTTTCAATTAAGGCTTTGTAGTGATTTATCTTGTCCACTTTTATCAAATATGTAGTAGCTTTCTTTTTTCTTTTCTCGCATCTTTACACTCTTGATCATACCAATGGTTGGTTACATTATTGCTTGTTTTAGTTGAGACTTCAATAGAGAACTTTTTAATGGACGAAGAGAGGGTTGTATAAAAATTATGGTAGATATTTTCTATATTCTCCATACTAGATAAAGGAACCAGTTCATTTTTTAGACCATGGAGAAAAATGTCAGCTTTATTTTTATCGAAGATCATGTGCTTTTGGAAATGATAGTTTTCCTCCTTGGGATCGCTATGCATAGCAATATTGAGAGTTATAATTAAAGGTCTATGATCAAAGTCGGGCTCATGGTCATTGAAGATTTTGAAATCTATTAATTTGTTGTAAATAGGGATATGATATATAACATAATCTACCACACTACTGCCAAGCCCATGGATACAAGTCATATGGATAGAGTTTGGCAATTTTGTGAGACCGTTGCAAATGATAAGATCTTGAGCACTACAAAATTTGACCAGCTCAAACCCGAATGAATTTTCACCTAAAAAGATTCATAACTTCTTTTGTACATGTTAGCTAGCTCAAGGTCTTCGTATAACGAAAGAGGATTAAGGTTGGAATAGTTGCTTAAAAGAATAGCTTGGTTACTGTAACTTCGAGCATTGAAGTCACCCATCAAAAGGATATTTCCTCCCTTCCTTAAACTAGAAATATCATGTTCTAAACCATTATAAGGACAATTTTTATCTAAATTGGTTTTTTATAGAAGTTGGAATTAATAGGGGAAAAATAACATATGGCTATGTAGGTTTTTTTGTCATTAATATCTATGATCTATATCCAAACAAATCAGTTGTAAGGGTCTTTCTTATAAAGCCTAACATGTGGGGATATGTTCTTCCTAATGTAACAAGCTATACCTCCAATGCCTCTACAACATGAACGTTTATTCCATATTGACCGTAGGACATATTCGTCTATACCAGGGACCTTAGACTCCTCGTGTTCCCAAGTTTCAACCAACGATATAATATCAATTTAGCTCGGGATCCAACTTAACTTATGGCCATGGAAATCCTCAATAGTTCCAGGAGAAGATCCGGAGTGTGTTGAATTGTTATTTATTACTATCCTTTTGGTTTCTATCTCTAATAACAACTTTCTTGTTTCTAATTAATGTCCATTTTCCCTGCTTCCTAGATTCTTTTACCTTTTGGACCTCCTTTCTTCATTCGACATCATCCTCTGAAATGAGGTATTCATTTATAAATATCCCCAAGCCTTTTAAACTTGATGTCTTACTGAGTATGTTGTATTTTTGTTCAGTAGAGCTAACCTTAACCCATATTAGCCTTTCTTTATTCTCAATTAATTTCCCCAACATGTTTGCTTCTATGAGACCGGTAGTTTCAATTTGTAACCTATTGTGAAGTTCTGTCTTGACAATGGTTAACGTATCCACTTCTTCCTCTTATTTTAAACCAAAAATTTTGAGGTTTAAAGCTATTTTTTTACAGTCATGATCTAAGGCTATGAGCTTATTCATTTCCTCTTTAATGGGTTTGATATCTATTTTACCTTCTATACTATTTAGGGCTGGGTTGTGGTTAACTTTTTCCTCTAACCCTTTAATCCTATCCTTTAACTTAATATTTTCTATTGTATCTACCTCTCCTTGTTCGGGTGTTTTTTGAATTTCCATTCCATGCAGTCTAGTCTCCATTATCTCTACCTTGTTCTCTAATTTTTTATCTTATCATCTTCTTGAAAAAATGTAAATTATTGATGTTGTTGTCGGAGAAACCACAGTATCGAAAGGACCAAGTCGAAATTCCACACAATCTAAATAGGGATGGTGGCCTCGAGGTGAGCACTAGTTGGCTTCCCTCTATTCTAAATCAGAAAGGCGAATTTACCCCTCATTATGTCCCTCGACTTGTGTCCACTTGATCTTAACCTTTCCCTTGTGCCCTTTTCCCTCTTTCAAGCCTTTCTCCTTTCTTCTTTTGTCATCCTACCTAATCCTTAAAATAGACCTAAATATCAAACACATTAAGTGAATTTAAAAATCAAATTATATTATATTAAATAAAAATTAATAAATTAAAAATATAGTTAAAATTAGATTAAATAAAAATTTAATAAATTAAAAATATAGTTAAAATTAAATTAATTAACCCCTTCTTGACCTTTCCTTGTCCTTAGTTCTAACCTAAATGATTTCAAACACATTAATAATTATAATTTTAAATTAAAAGTTAAAAGTAAAAATAAAAAATTATAATTATTTTTATTATATTTTCTTTAGGCGTAAAAGTAAAAATAAAAAATTATAATTATTCTTATTATATTTTCTTTAGGTCTTAAGGAACTTTAATATTCTTAATAATTTAGACACCTTAATAGTTAAAAATTAAAATTAAAAATATAATTATTTTTTTAAAAACTTTCTTTGGGCTTAAAGAATTTTTTAACAATTTTAATAAATTGGACATTTAACTTTAGAACTCCATAACTATATTTGAGTAAAAATAAATTTATAGCTCTTCCCTTAGTTTTTAAAAAAAAATTAAAACTAACAATTTCTTGGTTTTTGAACATATTTAATAATTTTTATAATAATTCTGCACAATTTAAATTTCTTAAACATAGCAAACCCTGGCCGACATTAGACCTTTAATTTACCTAGTTCCAGTATTTATCAATGATTCTTGCTCTCTCCACATTTGACATTGTTCTGATGACGAATCCTGATATGGATCCAAAACGTCGACTTGGTCCTTTTGATACTGTGGTTTCTCCGACAACAACATCAATAACCTACCACCATAGAAATCTAGCAACAGAAAATGTAAATTTATTATGGAGCACGGATTTTAACTGTATTTGGAGTTTAGCTTCTCTTTCTTCCCTACGTTTCTTTAAGGATTCTATATATTCATAAAGTTTAGCCTCTCCTTCTTCCCTACGTTTCTCTACTGACTCCATAAAAACATAAAGGTTTTGTAGGGTAATTGTGCTAGGCCTTCCTTTAACAGTTTTTGGAAAATGCGACGAAACCATAAAATGTAAACATGATTAATTTTAAATATATATTAACATTACAAACAGGTTTCATCAAAATTTTGTAGTAAGGACCCGGGACCTTAACACGGTCATGAACAAACGAAAAAATGAATTAGTGTTAATTGCCAATGAATTAGTGTCACACGCCATTGAATAATGAGAGGAGCCTCTAACCTCTGATCACGTACAAGTGGTTAAATAAATGTTATTTGGTGACGGCCGCTTCATGGTTTACTGCAACCTTCATGTAGAACAAGGTATATGTACACATGGTCATATTAATGTTTTTTCGTCGTTTCATTATTATTTTTTTAAGAAAAAAAAAACTATACTTATATTAAAAGTATATGTATGATTTAAAAAAAATAAAGTAAATATGGCCCAAGAACCAAAGCAGAGACATAGACCCATAAATATCGAGATAGTCCAAGGATATAGGCACAAAGGAAAGAAACTTAGCTCTGGCAAAAAGCCAATAGTGGAAATTTTCTAGATGAACTTGAAGAACAAAAAAAACAACATAAAGGAGCCTAGAAACATTGAGCCAAAATTATGGAAAATAAATCTTAATGTTGTTCTAAGAAGTGAGAAAAGCACCTTTTCATTTTTATATAAAAAAAATGTAGCCTTCTGCCACATTAAGAGCCTTCTTGGAGAGAAGGTCTGCTTCCTAATTAAAATGTCTAAAAATATGAAAAAAGGATGTCCTTGAAGTGACTGATCATCTGACGAGAGATATTTAACCAAGCTCTGAGGTGAAGAGCAAAGATTTTACAATTTTTATTTTCCCAGTCTATGATCACTTTGACATCCCCATAGATCTGGATGTCGTCAAGCTGCATGAACCTCAAGAAATAAAGGGGCATCCATAATGCCGTGTTCTTTTGTCATTTCATTATTTATTGTATCATTTATGTGGGATGGGGTAAAGTATCAAACATACATAAACTAATTGACTATATGATACACATTAATAGTAATATTAATAGTGTTGTAGTGTAATTATTTATTGATTGATTTTATAGCGATAAAATATTGGGGAAGTACAATAATCATTATTGAAAACAAGGGAGTAAGCTAAACTCTAGACGATTTGCACCCAAAATCAGACATATTTTCCAGCCAAAATCTGGCGGAAATTGTTGAGATGGCAGTTTTTAATGGTTGGAATTGCATAATTGAGGTGCCCAAATGATAATCGAGAGCCCTAAATCCATCTCTGCAGTCAAAATTACAATTTCAACAATGAAAATCGCATTTTCAGCAACAAATAGTGTTGTTGGATTCCGGCCAAACTCCTCGGAAAAGGAGCAAATCCTCTGGACTTTTAACCCACTCCCAATAGATATACAAATGGTTATTTATAGTAGTTTTTTATTTTTAATTTTTTTTCCCTACAATAGTATATAAAACTATATAAATTTAGTCTTTTCATATTTATAAACCAAACATAAAATAAAATTTATATTTTGAAAATATTAAAAATATTTTTTTTTTTTTTTTTGACATAATTTAATTTATTATTTATATTTTAAAAAATAATACATAACTTTATAAATATTATGATTGAATACAAATAAATCAAAAATCAAAAGCATTTGGCTATGAAGTGGTATTAATATTGACAGGTATAAAAAATTTTAAAAAAATAATCTTTCATTAAAAATAATAAAATCAATGATATAAAAATATATCTCTTAACATTTATAATATAAAACTATTTTATTATTAAATAAACTAAAATTAATAAATTACATTTTAAAATTTTAAAAATGTTATGAAACCCCACGAATTTGAGTGCTTGCACTCATCCACAAAAGCCCTTGTAAAAGAGGCCAGATCGGTAACTCAATATAGTCTTTTTCCTCGAAGAAAAAAGCCTCAAAATGTTATATTAACAATTCATATTGTGCATACGCACATTACAATACCTTTTCTAGCTTAAAAACGCTATAGGGAAGTCTACAAAAGAGCTCTACTTAATGACTTTCATCAAGAGAGAAGAGTCCTTGCATAAACTGTAGCAAATAGAAAATATCTACACTGTTTAGTGTAAGTTCTTATAGGTTTTAAACGTGTTTACTATAAATCAAAAATTAGCAATATACATATGATAATGTTTTAGATATGTCTATCAAGACCAAAACAAAAAAAACAAAGCTTGGATTTTCTTTATATGACTCATCTGAGTCATTCCCACAAATATAAAATAGTCATAATATAATTAATCTAATTTTTAGCACACTTTTAATTAATGCCGAAGGTTTGGGAATGGGTGGCATTACAAATGATTTCACAACCTACAGAAGTATTACAAAGTTTGTTGCAATAAATTAATTTTTTTTGTTTGCTAGAATTTGCTTAACTTGCAGGAGTGGTCTTTGACCATCTAAGAAACCATGACCCAAGGGCCTCTAATCCGTCAAAATCACCCTAGAATTGCACCCGTCCTGGGCCACACCAACCCTCATGTAACATTCCCTTTGCTACCTTAATTATTCTATCACAGAAATACAAATAAAACGTACAGTCTACAAGATATTGGCAAAAAGCTCAAGGTATATCGGTAAAGCACTCCAAGTAATGTTATGTGAATTTCCTAAGTTGTAATTTTATTTGATAGACTTAGGATATTGAAGGGCTTGACTCAACTAAATAATTGGGGCATGAATTCAGTAAGGAGAAGGTGAATGGCTAAGAAACCATGAGTTGAAAAAACAAGGTCATCTTGGTAACTCGAGCGTTAGAAAAATAAATCATTATTCTTGATAATTTAAAAACTTTTAAATGCCCTTATAAGCTTGGATAAGTCTTTATTTTTAAATGAACAAATAAATATTGTTATAAACCTTACAAGATTAAGTGATCACCTTGTTTTTATAATCTTCTTCCATTAAAATACAAAAAAGTAATGTTAATGTTAATTTTAAAAAAAGATGGATTTAATTGTTTTACACAAAAATAAAGTGTAAGTATTAAAATAATAATAATAATAATTAAACAACTCAAGTAAAACTTCGTTAAAATATTCTTCATTGAACCCAAAGGGAGAGGAATTCTCCGAACTCTTACATTGATGAGGTATGTGTTATGTTTATTAACCCTTATTATTGTTTGGAACGTCTATATCATTCCTTTAATATGGTTTGGTTGAGATTTATGTAAGGGCGGCCTCCTTGTTGTGAGCCACTAGGTTTCCTCTTTCTCTTTGTATGGGAAAGAGGGACAGTCTCAAGGAGGGTGAGCCGATACCCACTTGTTGTGAGCCATTAGGTTTCCTCTTTCTCTTTGTATGGGAAAGAGGGACAGTCTCAAGGAGGGTGAGCCGATACCCAACACAAGGGAGTAAATTATAAGCATGTGTGGAAAGTAACGACCTCTATAAAGAGAGTTGATTTCCCCCACATTTCGCTTGGGATGATAAATGTTTAGTGTTATTCTTCAAGAACATTCTTGATAGTCCTTTAACTTTGCATCACTGCATTGATATGAGAGGGGTTGTGCCCAAAATAATTGTTTACATTACAATATTTTTGTTTTTGTTTGACTTGATGGAGGATTTGTGCTGGGTCTCTTTGCATATAGATCTATTATATATCTACTTTACTAGTTTAATGGAGGGCAATTTTTAACTTTACTTTTTCACTTACTCATTGATTGATATATCATCGATGTTATTTTACTTCAAGTTAGAATCAATAAGTAGCCAAAAGGAGAGTGGTCTCTTTTTAAAGGAAGGAGACACCCAATTAAAGATAACTATTTGGATGCTCTATTTAGTTTATTGCATGAATACAGTTGTTGTGTATTGAAATAGAAAAGAACAAAGTGCATTCTTAACATACACTAAAGAAGGTTGATTGTTTCAAAGATCATAGAGAACGTATGAGTTGTTCCATGTCTTTAGTAAGTAAGAAGTCACTTGGTTGGAAGGAAAGTTGAAGTTAATCCTTCAGTCGTCTTCGATTGTTCAAGTTATCCAATCGAATAAATATTTTTCAGATGTTTTTATTATGGTTCATCAATCTTTGTAAAGAATTAATGATGGTTGCTTTGGAAATAAGGGAATTAATGCAAATGAGTAAGAGTTCTTCCATTTCATTTTAGCTAGTAGAAAATGATATGTTAAGTTTTGATATGATTATATTGTTGATAAGTTCTGGATTAAATTTCATAGATATATTATATTATAATAGCCTTGTTATTCAAATGGGGATTGAAGTAATATTACCCTTTTAGAAATAAGTCAAGGTCTTAAGAATGTTTTTTTCTCTTCTAAAAGAAGACTCTATCACTCTAAAAAGGATTATGATATAATAGACTACCAGGATTTAAGCTTGAATTATGGATTCACTCTTCTGACCTTATGCATGCTAAAAACGAAATAAATATTCGATATAAGGTCAATAAAGTTTATTTTCTATCTTAGTTATGACTCCATTATAAACTTATCTTAGTTTAATGATTTTCAACCATTCTTTTGATTGTGTAATGAGCCCATGAAATACTCTCTTATAATAGGTATATGTCCAAGATATGATGTGTAGGGATCCTATTTAGGATGTTAAAATAGTCTCACGCTTTTGTTTAATAAATTGTTTAAAAGAAAAAGGGTTAATATTTTGTGAGAGAATATTGTCATGGTGTTGAAATGTTGTTTGAGTATAACAATGCTCTCAATGTATATCCAAGTATGCATAAACAATGGATTTTTTCTCTTCTAAAAGAAGACTCTAAAAAGGATTATTATAGAATAGACTACTAGGATTTAAGCTTGAATTATGGATTCACTCTTCTAACCTTATGCATGCTGAAAACTAAATACATATCTGATGTAAGGTCAATAAAGTTTATTTTCTATCCTAGTTATGACTTTATGACTTTGTTATAAATTATCTTGGTTTAATGATTTTCAACATGCTTGTGATTGTGTAATGATCCCATGAAATACTCTCTTATAACAAGTATATGTCCAAGATATGCCGTGTGGGGATCCCATTTAGGATGTTAAAATAGTCTCACGCCTTTGTTTAATAAATTGTTTAAAAGAAAACGGATTAATACCTTGTGAGAGAATATTGTCATGGTGTTGAAATATTGTTTTAGTATTACAATGCTCTCAATGTATAGCCATGTATGAATAAACAATGGATTTAAGTTATCATCTAAAGATGATACGGGTTTCTTATATTGATTATATAAAGAAACTACGATGTTTTTTTGCGGGGATATATGTGTGTGTGTGTGTGTGTGTGTGTGTGGTTTCTTATATTGATAATATAAAGAAACTACGATGTTTTTCTGCGGGATATATATATAGATAGATAGATAGATGTAGTCATAACTTATGATTACTCTAAATTGGCTATGTGATTATTATAATAATACTTGAACTAAGAGAATGTTACTCTGGTTTAGTTATACTAAAGAGAATATTCTACATTAGTAAGAAATTGAGTATTTAGCATATTCATGGAGTAACCATGCTCCTAAGATATTTAGATGATTTGATGTTAGTAAGTCTTTAACTAAGCCATTGAAGTTTGTGTAAAGATCAAGATTAAGAATTTATTTACGAATAATTGAGAAGCTTTCAATTGTGATGATAAGGCTTTGCTAAGTTAAGAATCTTAAATCTTTCCATGGTAAAAAAGTACTTTATAGTTGATCTTTTATGTCATAGGGTTAATTAATTGGTGTTCTGATGAAGTTTAAAAAAAAATTATACCCCATTTCCCAAAATAGTAATGAGGAAAATGGGTATCTTACACCTCAACTGGTTGGATTTGGATGTCTCCTCCCAACTAGCTCACCCCTAAGGGGAATTAAACTTGAATTTCCCTGTTGATGAAACACATGTCTTAACCGAATGAGCTAGTAGGAATTGGCTTAAATTAAATTATTACATCAAGAGGCACATTCTACAATCTAGTACGTGGATGTGTAACTTCTTTCGTTCTTATCTTGGAGTTGACACGTGTCTTTCATAATAATAATAAAAAAAAAATATTATAAAAAATAACATATAGGCTCAAATTAGATTTAAAACATTTAGAACGACATATATAAAACATTTAAAACCTTTTTTAGAATATAAATGTTGAGAAGGGGTTTGCATTTGGAGAAATTTGATCCCTCTCGACACTTAATAAATCTTTTTTACGATGGATCTATGTTGGTTTAAAACAAATAAATCAATAAGATATACATACAGAAATAACATGCACATGTGAAAACGGTCTAAATTTATTGTGTAAGATTGGCAGGAGCTAAAATTACTTCTGTATAATTAATGTCATTAGACACTCACAATACAGAACCAAACAAAAAAAAATTATTATTATTATTTTTCCAAAGTTATGACAAAAATAACAATTTTATTATTGTTATTATTATTATTTTCTAGAGTTTGGACAAAAATAACATATAAAATGGTCCTATCATGTCACACTTTTACCCAATTAAATAAAGAATAAACAATTTTTAAAATAATTTAAAAATATTATTTCTTAAATTGCAAAGTTAAACTTTAAATAGCATTTTAATTTTGTCGATTAATTTAAAGTCAAAGCAAAATTAAGTCTAAAACGATTAGAAACTATTACAATATAACTTTGCCAAAAATAATATAGCAATGTTATGGTTAATATTTACTCTTTAATTAAAAAACTTTATATTGCCAAAAACAATATAACAATGTCATGGTTAACATTTAGTTTTTAATTAAAAAACCTCATATTGTTTTTCCAGCGAAAAATAGCAGTTCCTTGATATTCATGGTGAATCAAAGGTAACATATTACATCAACAATATGCCAAGACATATGACCAGTCAAATAATAGATCTAAGTGTATGACCCATGCAAATAATACCGTACTGACTCTATATATCAATGCTATACAAAATAGTAGTTCACCAGCAGTCATATAGAGAGGATACAGAGAAATCAGAAAAAGTTATCTGAGGAAGGTCTCAAGAGAGTAATCTAAATTTTCACTGCAGAGTGAAACTAGCTGTCTAAAAGAAACAAAAACCCATAGGGTATGAAAGTGCCATACTCAGAAAGAGGAGTAGGTCAAGGAGAGTCAAGCTCCTTAAAATAACTGCATTTTTTTTTATCCAATGACCAAACCCTCATGATATTCCATAAAGGAAAGATGGCCTATAGCCAAAAGGAGGCCTTCCTTGGTTAACAGGTCTACCTTCTCATTATACTCTCTATAGACATGCTGATAAACAATCGATTAGAAGGAGGCAAACATAGCAGTAATGTTTGAACACCAAGCCTCCAGGTCCAGAGTGTGAAGAGATGAGCAGCCTTTTTCCCAATTGATGACAACCATAGAGTCGCCAAAAATATGAATCCTTTGTACCCCAAATATTCTCTGCAAAAAATAGGAGAGCCCAGAGACCTAAGAGTCCTGCACAAGTATTGGTACTAAATCCACAGCCTACCTTGATGTGGAAGTGGTGAGTATGACTGATCAGGAGGAAGATGCCAGCACCCCCTTTATTTTCAGTGGAAACTCCATCGAAAAAACCCGAGGGGTAAGAGATGACAGGGTGGCATCCAATGTTTCTTTTTCTACAAATGTTGGCAGATGGCATAGCATAAGCAAGAACACTGTGCATAATAATGTGGGAAAGACTATCAGATTCAGGCTCCTTATCCTCAAACAGATAGAGTTTCTGGATTTCCAAATATTCCAAATGACAAAGAAAGGTAGATGGAGTGGGTTACCTTTTTTCTTGAGCCAGTTCTCAATATTATCTAAAACTGATGAGTCATACCAAGACCATGTATAGTTATGAAGTCTGAGGAGAATGTTGATGGCCTGATGAGTAAAGGAACATTCAACAAAGAGATGCCAAACAAATTCATCTTTGCATTTGCATAGGCCACACCTATTAGGACCATTCCATCCTTTTCGCGTAAGAGTATCCCAAGTATTTATTTTATTTTCAATGACCAGCCATATGAAGCACTATATCTTCTTTGGGATCTTCAAATGCCAGAGCTGAAAATGTAATCTATGGTGGGAAAGAGGTAAGTTGTAAGAGGCAATGAGGTCATAGTATTTCTTTGTTGTGACCGATCCATTTTTGGTATTCTGCATCCAAAACATAGAGTCTTCCATATTATTTATCCTAATTCCTCCATGAAGAAGGCCTTTTGTTTAAGAAGTTCAGATCTCGGGCCAAGCACCCCCCAGATTTAGATCACAAGTTGAATACCAATAATTTCCCCTGTGAGGCCCATAGTTGAGGTTCTGAATCTGTGTCAGGTGAGCCATCCCAAAGTCAGCAAGATAATCTCTAAGATCAGCAAGGAGGATGTATGGAGCATTGAGACCCACAATGGGATCAATTCCCAGCCTTATCTTCAGTCCATTACCAACTTTCCACCCAAGACTACAAGTAATCCAAGATAGAGATCAAATTAAGCCATTCCAAATATAAGAAGTACCCGTGACAAAGAAGGACTGAGTTATGAGCCATACATCAACAAGTTTGTCTTTAAGATATTTGTGAGTCACAATCTGAGCCAAATAATCATTCGCTCATATAAATAATATTACCAGAAAACTTGGTAAATGAGATAAGCCATAAGGCAAATATATATTAATGATAAGATAAGAGATGATATGTTACAATGGTGGCCCTTCCTTAAATATGGCTTGGGCATTTGAAATGAGGAGACACCTCATTTCATAACCTAACTTAGTTAACCTAATTATTTAATGATTATCTTATTTTTATGTTTGTTACACAATCCTACTCCAAATGCTCTTACCATTTAAAAGCTTCCAAAATATTTTGACTCTAAGAGATATCCCAAACCAATCGAGCTGCTTAATGTTCCAGCCACCATAGTCATAGGGAGCAGCAATAGATTTCCAATCGGCCAAGTGCAGTCTCTGTTTGCCTTCATAGTTCCCCCATAAGAAGGAAAATATATATCTGCGCAAAGTGTTTATAATGGATGAAAGGACACAAACAAGTGCAAACCAATAAACAGCAAGTCCTATAAGAACAGACCTGATAAGGACAACTCTGCCACCGAGAGAAAGAAGCCTGTATGTCTAGTTATTTATCCTTTTTTCAAACAAAGCAAGAAGACACAGCCAATCATTTGTTCAGTACCCAAGGGGCTTCAAGCGATACCCAAGGTATATAAATCCCAAGGTGATCGGCTCCATTTTGTAAGGCAAGAGATCCACAATGCTTCTTCTAGTATCATCATCAATATCATTATATAGGAAGGAATACTTCTCAACTCTAGTAGACATTCCTGTAGTTGAACAGAATAGATCAAGGGCCTCTTTGATAGCTTTCTATTCTTTAATACAACCCAACCCAAATAAAATCACATCATCAACAAACAATAAATGAGTAATAGCATGGGCAGGTGATAACTGAATCCCCCCTGATGAGACCTTTTTTATGTGCATCACAAAGAATGAGACTGAGACTTTCAATGATAAGTATGAACAGAAGGGGGGGAAATGGACACCCTTAACGAATCCCTCTGGTGGCAGGAAAAAAATTGGATGGAGTTCCATTAACAAGTACAACAAAATTTGAAGAGCAGACACATCCCATTATCCACTTTACACCAACTAGAGGAATACCTATCTGAAGAAGGACAAGTCTCAGGAAAGTCCAGTTCACCCTATCAAAGGCTTTAACCAGATCAAGTTTAAGAATCATAACTTTTAAGTTTTTAGTTTTAACAGTATGGATAACTTCCTTGGTGATGCCAATGGGATCACTAATATGTATGTCCTTAAGAAACCCAAATTGTTGAGCAGAGATGGCCTTATCTAAGAGAGGCTTTAGGCGAAGAGCTGCAACTTTATAAATAACCTTGTATACAATATTGCACAGTGATATCGGTCTAAAGTCAGCAAAGGTGAGGGGATTTTCACATTTATGGATAAATGTGAGAAAGGTAGAGTTTAAAGCCATAGAAATCTTGCCCTTAATTCTAGCCTGTTCAGCAACACATCGGAGGTCATCCCCTAAGAGATCAAAGAACGAGAGAAAGAACTCAACAGGCCATCCATCGGGACCTGGGGATTTGTCTTTTTTAAATCCATTCAATACTCCTTCTATCTCTGATAGAGTGATGGGTTCAAGAAACCAGTTGTTATCCTCCTCATGGACATATGAAGGAAAGAGGTTAATAACTTTAAGCTGGTTAGAAATATTAGTGCTTCCATCATCCTTAAAAATATCTGAAAAAAGCTGTTGACCCAATAATTTAAGTGGAGAGTCATTTGTGATTAAGTTCCCCTCACGATCCTCCAGTGACCAGATGGTTTTTTTATTTCTTCTAGCAAAAGCAAAGGATTGAAAGAATCTAGTGTTTGCATCACCTTCACTAATCCATAGGGCTCTGCTTTTTAGTCTTTGAGTGAGGACCTCATGAGCTAAAAGTTTCCTTTTTTTGTTTCTTAGCTCTAACAGTAACTCGGAGTCAGCCTTATTTAGAATGCCACAAGAATGCTGAAGGATATTACAGATCTCTAAGTCAATGGTGCTCATCTCGAGTCTCCTAGAGATTTTTTTTTCCCTTTCCCACTTTTTGACAGTGTCTTTGAGCCTTCTCAACTTGAGAGAGAGGGTTTCCTGGTGATTACAAGACCGAAGGTGAGTGCTAGCATTCAAATAAGTGCTCATCAGAGCTGCAAAGTCATCTTCCAGGATCCAAGTCCTATTGAACTTGAAAGGATAGCAATGAGAGGAGAGTCTAGGACCCCATTCCAAGCAGATGGGATAGTGATCAGATATATCAAAGGGAGTTGCCCAGGATCTATAAGATGAAAGGATGGGCAGGAGCTGGTCAGTAGCCAAAAAACGATCTAGACTTTTGCTAATACCATTAATACCAAAGCGTCCATTCCTACAAGTTGGGTTGGGAACACACTGACACAAATAAACCATATTGTTACAGGAAAAGATCCTCGAGAAGTAGGATGACAGAGGGTCAAGATGTGCATGAGTGCCCCAAAATTTAGAAGAAGAGAGAGTGAGGTTAAGATCCCCATCCAATAGAAGGTTATGCAGTGAAAATAGTCCACCATCAAGGACCTTATTCCAAAAATCAAGTCTGTGATGGTAGAGGCCATAGCAATTTAGGATAGAAAATACCTGGGAAAATCCTTTGATGCTAACTTTGAGAAGAATCCCAACAAAGGAAGAAAAATCTTTGCATCGAATCAAAAGTGGGTTCCATCCTGCAAGGAGACCCCCAAATAAGCCAGATGAATCAAGGGCACAAAATTCCTAGGTGGGATTGAGTTTGGAGAAGAGGAAAAGTGCATGTGAGAAAGTACACATAGTTTCTTGGATAAGTATCATATCAGGGTTTAGGTCAGAGAACAGTGAGCTGAGGGCTAATTGTTTGGTTCCCCCCCCCCCCCGAAACNGGAAACAGAGTCCTCAGGTAAGTCTTCTCTAAGGACCTATGAAGGGTTGAGATGTGGAGAACGGGTGGATCTGGCAACAGCCTTCAGTCTGGTTGAGAGAGGAGTGTAAAGACCAGAGGCACCAGGGTCAGAGGGCGTAATCTTCTTAGATTTCCTGATGGTGACGTTTTGGAAACGTATAGAATCCAAAGGGATATTTGAAGGAGAAATAGGGGACTTGTCTGATAAAATATTAAGTGTTTGAAGGAGGGATGGTTCTGAGAAAGCTGAGGAGTCCCTAGGGCTACAAGGAGCAGCCACAGTGTGAGCAGGTAGGGGGTTAGAGGAAGAAGGAGGGGGTGGAGGAGGGAGTGGTGGGAAGTGTTCAATAGAATTGGGAGGAGGACCATCAGTGGGGAGACAATGAGTATGAGGTTGTAGAGGGGTGGGAGAAGGATGAAGTGGAGAGTCTAAGGGTATAAACTGAGTGGGTACCGGTCGGGATAGGCGAGAGCAAGTTTCAACATCTTCAATATACAACAGCTCACCCTTGGATATTCCCTCATAAGGTGTGGGTGAGGTGGAAACATAGTGGTCCTCCAGTGAAGGTGAGGTACGATTAGTGGAGGGTGAAGGACCATCAGGGGAGGGGGAAGTGGGTAAGGAGTCTTGGTCAAAACCCTGAGAGACAGATTTACCATGAAGAAGAAGAGGACATTTTTTGCCCAGATGACCAATGTCATGACAATAATTGCACCAAAATGGCATATGGGGATAATCTAATCTTTGGTTAATGATAAGCGCACCACAGAAAATGTCAATATCGGATAAAATACCCTTGGATACATCAGGTTCTATGAGAATCCTTTCCATTCATTTATCAAAGATTAGATGGAAATCTTTTTCTAAGGCAACAAAGCACCCCAGGGAGTTGGCCAGACCCACAAGAAACTCTTTGTTCCAGAGGGGAGTAGGCAGAGCAGGCAAAAGGACCCAAAGATTTCATTTAATGACCCTTTCTTTGAGTGGATCAAAACCAGAGTGCCAACGGATCAAGACCAAGGAGCCCTTCTGTATAGTCCATAGGGAGTCCAAAATACGTAGGGCATCCTTATCCTCAATGAAAACAAAAACCAACCACTTCTTAGCAAGAAGACTGATGGTGGGTAATAACGAATGATGGGTTCTGAGTGAACTGTGGCCCAGTCAACCCATTCCTCCTTAGACATTGAACAGTATTCTAATCTTCCAATGAGGGCTCTACAACAAAGCGTTTTGACCTTATCAAAGAAGACGGTGTGGCCGAGAACAAATATGCGCTTGGAGTCCAGGGTCTTAAGGTATTTGGTTTTACGCCGGAGTGGTAAGAAGGCTGGTGACGAGTTTAGGGTGGAATCCCATCTTCTTTCGACAAAAATGGACCACTAACAAATGCCATCAAGAAACCCAAGGATAAAGGTAACCCTAGAGGAAGGGACTGAAAAAAAAACAATACCCAGAAGACACAGACCATGACAATCAAAAAGGGCCCTGAATATACAGGTCAAAGACAGTACATGGATAATAATCGAAGAAAACCCGAAAAAAAAAACCCAAAAAAAAATATAAACAAAAGAAAACAGTTCCCACTTATTTTAACATGGTTGGTCACTGGCCCTCTGATAGAGAGTGTTGACTCCATGTGGGGTGAGTCAAAGCTAGAATAGCAAGTGCCATCAAAATAGGGGTTCTGACTCATCCCCAGAGTGTAATCAGTGACAAAAAAGAACGACAGTCAATAAACAAGGAAAGTACCTGGGATCCCGGAAGAAATTGTCGTGAAGCGCGTCGAAAGAACCAAGAGCATTGCCAAGAGTCTATGCAAGCATCGCGCAGGTAGAATAAACAAAGACCAAGCAGGAAAGGTGGTAAACGCCCCGAAATGAGAAAGGTGATAAGCGACATGTCTAGGGTGGCAAACAAGGCATGCCGCTGACAAAGGGACAATAACCGGTTAATACGGAACAGAACCTAGTAAAACCAACCTGAGGCATACTGTGAATCAAACTGTAAGAGAATTACAGTGTCGGAACAGTTGACAGAAAGATGAGAAGTCTCAGGGCAGACAGGCCTTATTCCATTCTTCAAAACCCTAAATTGGGCGCTCTCTCGCCTCTTTCAATTTGCTTTCTCATATTGTTTGAAGAAGAGATCATGATTTGTGATTACGTATGTAATATGTAACTTATTTAAGCTTAATGAAAAAGATGATGGTTCCCCATTCTTAAATTTTATCAGCTGTGTCTAAATTTAGCAATAAAAAATATGATTAACAAAATATTTTTATTGAAAACAATGATGATAGTAGTGTCACTCATTTTTAATGGGAAATATTTAACGTTTTTACTATAAAGTAGTAACACAATATCTCCACAATTTCTTAATTGATTTTTAGTCTATGTTATAAATGCGGGTGGAAATGTCAGTCTTTTTTTATCAAAATTGTTATAGATATTTTTTCCAACATTGTGCCTGGACTCGTAGCTCTATAAAAATTTAAAATTAGGCATGATTTTAATTTATAGTTATTTAGATTTTTATTTTTAATATTGTATTGTATGGTGATTTGTATTTTTAGTGTTTTGGGTTTAATTTGGGTGGATAGGAGAATGATTGTTACCTTTTTCATCTAGGTTGAATTCTTGTAAGCAACATGATGTTTTTGTTAAGTACTTATATAATGGTTTGACCAAATGTAATTCTAGACATACATTCATTATTAGATTCTCTTAAAGGAGAAGGTGAATCGTAGATTGCCTCTTAGTCCTCACTTTGATGCTTTTTCTTCAGTGGGCTATTTTGATGGGGCTCAAATCAGTGGACTTTGCGGCATTGGAACGGTGCTTAATATAAAAACTGCTCACTTTTCATACTTAAGATGGGAATTGGTGCATGTTCTACTTTAAAGGCGTAATTGATAGCTATGTGGGGCCTTCTTTGGTATGCCAACAAAAAGGGTTTTCAATTTTAGATTGTTTGTGATTCTATGGTAATAACAAATTGGATCTATCGGAAAGCAAAACTCAATGTCATCCATCTTTCGAACTAGATGAATAGAATTCAAGATTTGAAGGACTCTTTTTCACAGCTCTCCTTTGCACATATTTACAGGGAATATAATAAAGAGGTTGATGATCTTTCAAAGGAAGCGGTTGGAAATTGGGAAGGCAGTATGTAGTTCAATGAATATATTGAAGATCAGCTAATCGACAAAGGAGTTATTGAACTTTTTTAGTGTTTTTCCATAGCCCTAGTTTTGTGCATAATGATCTCTATGTTGTTTGAATAAGGTTTTTTCGACAATGTTGTCATAGTCATTTTGCCAAAGTATTTTTTGTCTTTTTGGCAGTCCTTAAGTATTATTTTCAAAGACAAGTTGAATGTAATGTTTGTAGTCTTGAATGTGTGGATGGGGGCTGAAGGTTGGACTGAGATGATCAATCATTTTGATATGACATGACTTTGATGCCAATTGAATATCAGGTTACTTTTTTTAACAGCTGGAAAAAAAATCTCTTCAAATCAATATTTTAAAATTTAAATTTAACTGCATTAACAAAAAACTTTTTAAATTCTAAAAAAATCTCTTAAAATCAATATTTTAAAATATAAATTTAACTACATTAAAAACATTTTAAATTTTAAATTTTAAAGAATTAAATATTGTATTTGTTTTTCTTATATAAACAAATAAAAAAAAATTACTTAATAATACTAACACTGATTTTTTTTTTAACATTTTAAATTTATATAAATGAACCATTTTTAATATATAATATAATTATATTGGTAATTAAAAAATGCATATTCATAACTTGTGATGGCTTAAAAAAAATGATGGTTAATATAGAACTATTATAATCTTAATCAGTTTAAATAACTATTTTAAATTTAATCATTTTGAAATGTAATAGTTATTTCAAAGCCCATTTTAAAAATATATAGAATTATTATAACATTCCTTTTAAATAACTATTATAACTTTAAAATGTAATGGTTATTTCAAAACTCATTTTAAAAATATATTAAAAGTTCACTAAGAGATGGAGTGCGAGAGGTTATTTAACACTCCATCCTTATAAGGTCCAAAAGAAACATGTAAAGTTGTATATATATATATATGTGTGAGATTGTCATTTGTCACTCCACAACTGCTTTAGCAACTCAAGGAGAGGGGAATGAAATTCAATTTCTGATTTCCCACCCCGCCATTGCTTGGAGAGGGCAATGAAATTCAATTTCTGATTTCCCACCTGCCTCACTCTAGGCTAGGCTATTGGGTTGTTCTGTAGTAGAGGGAAGTGATGTAAGGTATTGCCACCTCCCCTCTTTTTATCATTAAAATAGAGGCAACTTCATAGTGAGGATTGGAAACATGGGGAATGGGAACAAGAGAGAATACTTCTTCAAAGTTTTAAGAGAATGGTTTACCCTATATCACACCCTCTATCAACTCACTATTGAGTTACTAAGGCAATTTTATGAGATATGGGAAATATTAAAAGGGTTCTTTATGGGCTTGAAGACAATGGGCAAGGGAGGCGGCTTGATATTCTATCTCACTAACTAATATTATGCAAACAACTCCTTTAAAGAATGGGATTTTTTTTTTAAATTTTGTAATGGTTCTTTTAATAGGAGGAAGTGAAAAAGATGGATATTTGGCGGAATTCGACTAAAAACCCTTGGGAGGCACTAGGGTTTTGAAGGTCAATGGCAGAAAGGGTTTTCTACCCGCGGCCACAGTTCTATGGCTGGGATATCTGAAGTGAGATTGGAGTGGGAAGAGGAACTAGTGTATTTTTCTAACTTCCTATAAGAAGTTGTAGACATTTAGGATGTGGGTGGACAGTTGGTGGTCGTCCCCTCAGAAATAAACGACGAAGGTGATAGCAAGGCGTTTGGATTTTCTTCTACGACAATTACTATGGAGGATTCTAGCCACCCTTTCCCTCTTTTCGAAGGCGGATTTATCGAGAACTTGTCGAATGATCTGTCTTTCTCTGTAAGCTCGATGCAGCAAGCAGCTTTTCTTTCCGAAAAATATTTGACCAAAGAAAAACCTCACAAATATGGCGCTAGGGCTCTAGAGCTCTTAGGAGCAAAGGGATCATACATACACCATAGCGGAGAACTATTGGATCAGGGAGATTCTTTTGTCTTTGATGGGTTATAGGAGAAATTCCTTTTAGGGATAAAATCTAGCCAGAGACTTCTAATCCTTCATTCTTTGTCTCAGGATATCCACCTCATAATGCCCAATGGATTTAGGGTGTGGACAAAAGTGGTAGCCAGATCAAGGGAGAAACGCTCGGGCCCTAGTTTTCAAAGGGGTGGCTCGCCGCTAGTCTCGAGCAATCCTCGGCGTGCTTCTAAGAAGGTTCAAGGGATGTGGGTTCCCTGCACATAACATAAGCAATCAACCTCGAAAATTGATTAAAGAAGAAAGCAAGACGTGAGATGGAGAGAGAGGATGATTTCGAGTTGTTTTTTGGTAGGAGCATCACAATGAATAATGTAGAAGAAGTCGTTGACAAATTTGTAGTGGGAAGAGCTAGAAGCAAGTGTTTTGATTTGGAAACCCAAAGAGAGTGGGCTAAGGAAAATTGGGGGCATAAGCTCAGTTACATCCCTAGGGTTAAAGGAATGTCTAGAGGATGGTTTTTTTTCTTCCTGGAATATCTTGAGGATACCAACTGGTTCATGTCTCAGAACTGGAGTATTTAGTCAGTTCACATACTCATGAACAGATGTACTCCTATGTTCGATCCAAAGGGAGAGAGACCAAAAGTTTTGTTGATATGGGTGCGTCTTCCCAAACTGCCTCTCGAATTTTGGTATCTTGATGTGTTCAAACACATTATATGGAATTCCCTCGGTTCCTTCGTGGAGGCACATATGTCTTTTAAGCAGACAGACTTTATGTTAATATCTCGCATCTTGGTGAAAATAAATGTGCAGGCAGGGCTATTGAAGGAGATGAAGATGTGTAACATCGAATCCGAGTGTTATGGGAAAACAAGTATCCATATGTTAAAGAAGAGAATCCATATTCAGTAATAAATATATAAATGAATGTTGAATAAAATAGATGATGATATAATTTACAAATTTGTCCCGCTTAAATACAACTTGGAATTTACATATTGAAAGGTCATGTCCCCTTGCTTATGATATTTAATATTTATTATTATATTAATTATTAATTTATTATATAATTGTTATTAATGTTTTTACTTTTTTGTTTACATAACATTGCCCTTCCCTTAAGGGAATCTTTGTCCTCAAATTTGAGAGTGGTGTTGTCCTCTTATTATGGATTGTGCTTGAAGTACCGACTCGAACACTGCAATTTTGGATTGATTCAGTTATATGGATGTGATTTTGGAACTTGTGTTGTAATCCTTTATGCTTAAGTGGTGAGTTTTTGAAACAATATGACTTGTAGTTATTTTTTTTTCCATGTTTCTTTTTGGATTCCAGTTATGAGCAATTGTGGATCTTCTTTACTTCCAATTTTTGCAGTAGTTGTGGATTCTTTAGTCGCGTCATTCAGAGCTTGAACTTGAGCTATTGGTTCAGAATTGACAAGTGGCTTAGAGATAGGATATACTTTGGTTGTATTTTCTACAATATTTTTCTTAGTTACACCATTGTGAGGTTGTTCAGTTTCTGATCCATTTTGACTAATTGATCCTTGTGGAACTTCCCTATGTTTCTTGTCTTTATTGTGTACCTCCTCAGCAACAGAGGGTATCTCCTTCACAACTGTTGTGGATGAGTCCATAAGCTTACTCGAAGTACTCTGTTGTTTAGGAGTATTACTAGATCTATAATTTTCAAACCTATTTATGATAGAGTCTACCTTGTCGTTCATCCTTGCCTCCAATTTATCGAATTGGTTTTTTAATTCAGTCATCAATGTTCTAGTATGTGGAGTCATATAATTTGAGGCATTTTCGCATTTTATGAAAAATAAAAATATTTAGTATACTAATATTTATTAAATAATATTATTATTATATTTTATATGTGTTTATTGTAATGTCTCACACTTTGGAAAAACCTGCATGTGGTTTTATAAAGCACGTGTGGTTTTACTTCTTCTTTTTTGTCCTTTTTCGTTCAAATACTTTCTTTTTTCTTTATAGCTTCGTTTCATTTTACTTTTTTTTCACGAGTCTTTCTTGCTTCCTTCTCCTTTTAAGAAAACCATGTATCATATTTGATACCACTGTAACACCGAATCCAAGTGTTATGGGAAAATATGTATTTGGATGTTAAAGAAGAGAATCCATCTTTAGTAATAAATATATAAATGAATTTTGAATAAAATATATGATGATATAATTTACAAAGTTGGCCCGCTTAAATACAGCTTTGGATTTACATATTGAAAGGTCGTGTCCCCTTACTTATGATATTTAATATTTATTATTATTATTATTTATTATTAATTTATTATAAAGTTTTTATTAATGTTTTTACTTTTTTATTTACATAACAAGCTAGTAAGAGGTGAAAATTGCTTTGTGCAAGCCCTTAACTATGAAGGGACCCCTTTCATATGTTGGAGATGTCATGAAGTTGGGCACATAGCGAGAAACTACTCCTATTCTTCTCACAGCTTGCATCAACACCCCAAGAAGGTTCACAAGGATGACGGGTTAGAAGGAAGTGTTTGTGTATTAGGGGTTAGTTTACAGATAGGGGGTTTTCATACCCCTCATGTCAAGGTATTATAGAAGAAAAAATGGATCATGCATCTAGCTCCTCCAAAGTCTTGCATCAATATATGATGATTGAGAACGAAGTGAGCAGAGTCAAGGGTGCGATGGAAGGTGTCCCAACTTCATATCCAATTTCAATCATGGAAAAGGATATGTCAATTGATGCATGTATTACGTTTTCTTTCCAAGAATTTTATTTATCTGATGGAAAAGGAATCATTTGTCTCCCTTTACCCTCCCCCCTTGCACGGCCATGATCCCTATCCCTCCCTTGGTTTCAGATAATTGTCCCTTAAATTTAGTGAGGCCTTTTTTTCCCACAAGAATGGGTCTCTTTGGAGATAGAATACTCTTCTGAATCAGAAAGATAAACCATCCTTCGCAACCTAAGATCTCAACATATTTTGTCCTCACGGGAGAGGTAAGTATAGGTGAAGGGTTTAGGACGCATTCCAGAATGCCCCCAAGCCAGTAGAGGCAGGGGTAGACAATCACACTTTTCTAAAGCCCCAGATCGAGCTATGGAATATGTTGCAATAGGAAAACAAATATCTATCGATAGGTCACTTAGAGAACCAAAATCCCTTGATATGGTTTCTAAATTAATCTTCCCTCCTTCAACTGCAAGGCATTGGAAAACCCTGTAAAAAAAATGTCGCTCAGACATCTGGTGGAGTCTATTGGTCCAAATGTTATCCTTCTACAACAAACCTTAAGTGAGAGTTTAGTAGTAAAGTCTTCTCTAGAATCTCTGTTAAGAAACTAGCAATTTGTGACGATAGGTGCAAGGGGGAACTCGGGAGGATTATCTATCAGATGGAATCCTAGGGTTTTCGAATATTTAAATGATTCGATATTTCCTTCGGGGATTGGTTTTGACTTCTACTCGTCTAAAATGAACCAAGAGTTTTGGGTCATCAACATTTATGGCCCTCATGTCTACAGGGAGAAGTTTTGGACTAATATCTGTGTCAAATCCTTCATGAACCGCAATGTTATGATCATGGGTGGAGATCTAAACTTCTCAATTGAAAATGTAGAAATTCGGGGTCCTTTATCTAATCCGAACCCTCTTTCATATTTATTTATAAATATTCAGGAATCCAAGGATCTTCTTGAAATTGAATCTATAAAATTAAAACCCGCCTAGTGCAATCGAAGGACTGGCCAAAATAGAATTGCAAAACAGTTGGATCGATTCCTCATTACTAAAAAACTGTTGAATGAAGGCCTTTTATTTAGGCAGTGGATTGATTCAAGGGGAAATCCATACCATCTTCTTATAATGCTAGAAGAAAAAGGGTAGGGGCACAAGCCAGGAATCCCTTTTAAGCTAAACTCAGAATGGATGAAGGACGATTCTTTCCATGAGATCATTTTTAACTCATGGGAAACTGGGGAGATGGAAATTCATGGTAGGGCGATTGTAAAATTTGTAGACTAAATAAAAGAAATAAAGTCAAACATCATGGATTAGAGGAAAAATAAGAGGGAGGAAGAAGACATGGAGTTAAAGGATATCGAGGAAGGGATCAGGAGAATACAGTATTCTGATGGGGGAGGATTTGCTATGGAATAAGAAAAAGAATGTTTATTTCAATTAGAGAGCATATGCAAGTCAATTCTAGCCAACAAGGAAGTGTAATGGTGGTTAAAAAGTAGAGCACTTTGGCTCAATTGCGGGGATGAAAACATAAAAAAATTCCATGATTTTGCTCAACGGAGGAAGATGGAAAATACGATATGGAGTTTGAGAAATGAAGAAGGGGTTGAAGAATATTCCTTTGATGGTATGGCTAGAACAGAAAAAATCTACTTCATTGATCTATTCAAAGCTCAGGAAGGCACATCCATTGTTGAAGTCATAAGAATTGCTCAATTTTCCCATCATTTTGTTACTAAAAGAGATAATAAAGGGATAATGGAATCCATCACTGAAGATGAACTAAAATAAATTATCAAAATCTTTCATAGGGATAAAATATCAGGGCCAGATGGCATCCCAGTGGAATTTTATCTTGACATATTTGATCTTATTGGTCCTAGTCATCTCAGGGTGGTGGAGGAATCTAAAGTGAATGGTTGCATCCATCCTCCTTTCAATTCCACTTTCATTTTTTTAATCCCAAAATCAAACAACCCTTCCTCCCTTAATGAATTTAGACCGATCTCACTTTGCAATGGGATCTATAAGATAATTGTAAATATCATTTCTACAAGGATCAAGGGGATTCTATCTAAGGCTATCCCAAAGGAACAATTTGTATTTTTGGAAGGCAGGAATAATCATGAGGTTACGGGGTGGCTCAGGAAGGTCTCCATAAAATAAAAACTAGGCATTTAAGAGGGGAAGTCCTGAAAATCAACCTCTCCAAACCCTATGATCATGTAAATTGGATCTACCTTCAAATGATACTAACACATATTAGGTTTGAGGGGGAATTCACTATTTAGATTATGGACTGTATCTAGAAAGTTTCCTTCATTGTGCTAATCAAAGGAGTTGCATCCCCTTTCTTCAAGGATGAAATCGGGATTCGACAGGGGTTACCACTATCCCCACTGCTCTTCTGGATAGTGGCAAAAGCACTTAGCAGATATTTAGTTACGGCTCATCGATTGGGGAATTTCAGGGGCATATGCATATCACAACATCTCATAATAACCCATATGTTTTTTGTTAACACCAATATTATTTTTAGTGATGGCAGCAGAAGGCATATTGATACCTTAGAAGGCATTATGACCATTTTCAAATAGGAAATAGTTATGGTAAAAATGGGAGAAAATCCACATTTTCCTACTGCAACGTTGAACAAGTTGATGAAGATTACATTGCAGGGAAACTCGGCTTTGAGAATATCGACTTTGACCTGGGTAACAAATATTTGGGATTTCATCTCAAACCAAACAACTATAGCAAATAAGATTGGATGTGGTTGATTGCAAAGACTGAAAAGAGGTTAAAAGTTTGGAACCTACAATGGTTATCGAAATCTGGAATACAAATCTGTGTTGGAATCCCTACCGGTTTATTAGATCTCCCTCGCATGGGTTTTGAAAGGTATATTAGAAAGAATTCAAAAGATATGCTTTTCTTTTCTTTGGAGAGGATCCCAAAAATCCTTTGTGTGGGTTGGATGGGATGGACTGGCCCTTCCGAAAGCTATCAGAGGGTGGGGCTTAAAAAAAATCCTTTCTCAAAATCCCCGGCAGCTAAGAGCTTCTAGAGATTAATTCCCTCCTCATCCATATGGACAAAAGTAATCTTTCAAACATCCATTTCCCTTGATTCTATTCTAGATTGGATTAGAAAACCTGTCAAAAATCTAAGCGATGTCTCCAATATTTGGAAGGTTGCGTTGAAGTATTTTGATCTTATTGGGAGTCACTTCATGTGGAAAGTGGGGAATGGTTGGAATTGCAAATTGGGACTGGATTCCTAGTCAGGTAGTGAAGGAAAGCATCAGCTTCCAAATGATCTAATCCAACACTTAAGAGATAGGGATATCTTCACCCTTTCCCAAATTGTCGATCCTAGTTCTACTACTCTCTGGGGCCAAGGGTGGATTGGTGCAGACCATCTTGATCCAGGGGAGGAACAATCTAGGAGTCGGAATCAACACATTACATCTTTAAGAAAGGATCGTATTAGAGTCAGTGATCAAGAAGATGTATTATCTTAGTATGTGGATCCACATGGGAGTTATTTTCCTAAGCAAGGATACTTGCAGCTTATTTCCAATTATCTATGACGGGACCCTAAGGGGTGGTGGAAATGACTTTGGAAGTTAAAGTACCGTACGAAATCAAAATTATTTATGTGGTTCATTTTAGAAAACAAAGCACTAACTTGGGATATGCTGCAAAAAACAACATTGGAATGTCTTGATTGGTTTACTTTATGTAAAAATGATTCAGAGACCTATATCCATCCATTTGTTAATTTCCCTTTCTCCAATAACACGTGGGCCCACGAATGTATACTGATGTTGGGGAAAAACCTTCAATGGAAAGGAAAGAACTTTGAGGAAATTTTCCAGGGTTTGTTACATAACATATTTTTATGTCGGGTCAAAGCACTCCCACTAATCATTTGTTGGGGAGTCTGGATCGCTCGATATAAATCATTTTTCAAGACAAAGCCAATATTCCAAAGAATGTAGCTTGTCAAAGTCTTGGTATTCTTGGTATTTTGTCCAATTTCACCTAGGAAAAAGAAGGGGATAATATAAGAGTAATCACTAAAGAATCCTTAAATAAAAGTATTCCATGGGTTACTTTGATGGAGCCACCCAAGGCACTCCGTCAAAATGTGGAGGAGGATGCATCTTGCACCTTTCAGCTTCCCACGGTTTCAATATCAAATATGGGATGGGATATGGATCAAACAATTATGTCGAGCTTCTATAATTAAAGCTTCTTCTTCTTTTTTATTTAGAAAAAGGTTGTAGAAACCTACAGGTGTTTGGGGAAAATTGGGTAAATGAGATTCGGCGATGCCACAATACTCACTTGTATTCTTTACTTGCTGAAATATTTCTATTAAGAACAGAATTTACAAGCTTATCTGGCATCCACATTTACAGGTAAAGGAACTAGTTCGCTAATGTGTTGCCTAAAGAAGGTATTCAACTGGAATTCTGACAGTGGCATATAAATGCAGATCATAATGATGAACATTTTGCATACTATCATAGACCTTTTATAGAAGGGTTGTAAGACCAAGCATAATGACATCTATGTTAAAATGTAGCAAATTCTTTTTGTTATTTCCATATCAGTTTCTACTAGGAGACTCGGATGACCACATGCCACTTATGATGTTTGTTGTTCTGAAAACTCAGTCACTCTTCAGATATAGTTCAGACTTTATATGATATTTTTTTAAACTTTTGTTGTTTTTCAGCATATGATCGATATTATGCTACTTATAATCAATTGGGAATGGTTTTTGACAAACCTTCTATGCATCTTTTTTGTTGCCAATATGTGTGTGAGCATTTATTCAAATGTAATGTTGTTATTATCAATAAAATTATAAAAAAATCCTTCAAAAAATAAAATAGGAGGAGGTTTAGATGAATGTATCATTGCATTTACATTTAAAAGGGTTTGGATAGGGGTAATTTCAAATTTTAAAAAACAATAAAATAAATAATATAAAATTATAATAATAATTTTATTAATCTATGGGTGCATTTTTGTATTTACAATTAAAGAAGGGCATATCTTTGCATTTACATTTAAGAGGGTTTTAGGTAAAGTGATTTTAAATTTTAAATACAATATTTATTATATAAAATAAAAATAAAAGTTATATTAATCAATGGGTAACTCGATAATATTAATTAAAATTTTGAAAAAATACTTAAAAAGTTATGCTCCTATTTTAAAATAATATAATAATAATAATAAATACGCAATTAAGTCCAAAGCACTCAAGTAACCCTCAAAGCTTCATAGGTCACATACTTTCGCTTCTTTGTTTTCGAACTTTGAAAGGTCACTTGTCTTTGATCTCTAATGAACAAAAGCACTCTCTTGGTTTGTAAACTAAAAGAGATATATTTTTTTAGGTTATTATCTATTCGATGTGGGGTCTCCCTTAATTTTTGGAAAAATATACTCTTATCTACAAAATTCTTCATTGATATTTTAGCGTTGTTGAAAAGTCGAGGGGAAATTAGGGGAAGAGTCAAGCATATGAACGACCTTTCCTTCAATTAAAAACTAAGAAAAAATTCTCCATCGATCCTTACATCTTCAAACTTGGTGTTAGGATTGCTCGATTCCTTCCTTGAAGGTTGGAATTAGAGCAACTTCTTAAGTTTACATACATTTAAGATTGTACCAATTAACTTCATTACAAATTTTTAAAAAATAAAATAAATTGTAAAATTCATTATTTGATGTTCAAATATTTGTTTGAAATTAAACATTTAGAAAAACTATTAAAATCAAATGTTTTGATATTATCACTTTTTTTTTATACGAAAAAGACAACCATATATTAAAATAGGATGTATCAAGTAATCAGCAGATAAAAGGAGCAAAATGGATTTGCTCTTACAATCCATATGCAAGTCTGTAATCATACTAGGTAGTTTGTAATCAAGTAAAAACAAGCCGAGCAGTTGCTGACAAGGTAGCTAGTCCAACCATGATGGTCCGAGGACATCAAAAATAACTTTTTCTAATCAAGTCTGTAGAGGAACAAGTATGCAGAAGGGACAATAAAACCATATAAAAGCAAGAAAAAACCGGAAAGAAAAACGTATCTAGTAGCAAGTCATCTTTACAGTGACCAAATGTTACTACAGCCCAAAAGTCAATAACATGGCATGGCACCCTCTTGGATCAGCAAGTCTTTGTTGTATTCCTTCCAATGGATGAAGCCACGATCCATACCTACAGCTTGTTTAGACAGAAGGTCTGCTTGGGTATTGAGCTCCCTATATACGTGAATGATGGATAGTGCAAGACTATCATCAATTAGTTTCCGAACCTGCAAGGACCAATGGTGGAGGGCAATGGATTGAAATGACTGTCGATTGCACACCCATTCCACAATAATCTTTGAATCACCCATGATCCGATCCAAATGTAACTCCCGATTCTTAACAAAAGTGAGGAGACCCCATAGACCTAGCAGTTCATCCATGTTATTGCTACCTCCACCAGCACCCATGAGAAAATAGAATGAAAGGTCACTGCCAGATTTGATACACATACCTGCACCACATTGTCCCTGCACTGCAGCTCCATCGAAATAACGGACAATTGAACCCTCCAACTGATCAGACAACGATATGGGTTGCATTCTTCCCCTGGGTCTTTTCCAAATTATCGTGTTGCTCCTAGCACAGAGTTTGACAATCATAGCATGGAAATTTGGGATGAAGTTCTGAAAGATCATACGATTTCTAGCCAACTAGAAATCCCACATGCATGAGCAAATAATGTCCAGCGATAGAACTGGGTGATCAGCCACGGCTTTGATAAGGTCGACGCATGTGTTATGGTTCCAAGACCATGTAACACCCAGCCCCAAACATATATATATCCACAGGGACCGAAAAAGAGGACAGTGACAGAACAGGTGCTCCGTCATTTCGCCATCATGCTTGCACATAATACATATGTTGGGTCCTTGAAAACCCCTGTGTTGAAGTAAATCCCACGACAGTACCTTGTGTTTGATGACAAGCCATATAAAACATTTAACTTTTTGAGGCACTTTAGCCTTCCATAGTCTGGAGTACCACCATACAGGAACAACATTAAACTGGTATTGTAAGATAGACTCATATACAATGCTGACCTTGACTATACCAGCTTGCTTGTCACCAGTCTAGATAATGATATACGGATCATCATTCAGCGTTATACCAGACATTCTCGGCTCTGTCACAAAAGAGTTCCATTCATTGGCATGTTGGTCATCCAGTCCAAGCTCCAATGCTGAAGACCACTTAGGGGTAACAGAAGAAGCATTATCACAGGCTTGACGCAGGACAACTATATTTTTATCACGTAATATGTGTAACAGATCCTCAGAGAATTGCCAGTGGTTAATGCCCACAATCGAGTCAAGGTCTATATATATATTGTTGCCACAACCAGCCACAATCGAGTCAAGGTCTATATATATATTGTTGCCACAACCAGCCAACCATTTGAGGTGACGAAGGATGACTGGTAAGGTTGTGAGTATAATGCTCCAAATAAAAGAGGGAGAGTTGATGAAGACAATGCACTCCTTCAAAGATGAAGACAATGCACTCCAAAAATAATAAAAGTTTATAAGGTTCTAACGAGATGTTATTGACCCTTTGATTTACCTTTAACCCAAAAAAATTTGTGATATATGCCATTTTTTAAAGCTAATGTATAATCATCTCTTTGAAAAGTAGTGGTACAATGGTTGTCATGTTAGTACGGTTATTTTGATAATATAATATGTATTGTAATTTAAGTATTGTAATGTTCATAAATTGTTTGCCCGTTAATGCAATGTATTGGTATTAAGAATATTTTTAGTTTTTTAATTTGGAAAAAAGGTTATGTGTTTTTGGACATAAGTGCATAATAAATATATAAATTACTCATAAAACAAATTGAAAAAAAAAATCCAAATATTTAAATTGAGAAATGTAACAATTGATTAAGTATCATGAGAAGCAAGCATGGGTCCATGAACACTAGGAAGGGATGAAACATCAAGCACTTACATTATTTGTTTGTAAGTTTTAGTCGTCTTCTTTGTTATGGTTTATTTAATTTATAAAAATTGATATAAATTACAATAATTAATTAATTGATATTAATTTTAATATTTGATATTTTTATAATAATAAAAAAATAAGAAAACAAAGCTAGTTGTTTACACTAATTCGTACTTGAATTATGGTCATGATTGAAGTCTTGACGAATTTAATATGACAATCCACTTTCATTACTATTCACATTTCAATGTAATTTAAAAAATTGTTAAATATATTTAAGGTTTAAATAATGGTTTTTATTAAATACTTTGTAACCCTAAATTCTAACATATTATTTTATCTATAATATAGTCTATACCTTCCTACCAAATTTCAAATGATAGATGTTGAATAATGCACGACCTCATCCAACCTTCACCAATTATAATTAGTGTCAAAAAGAAAAGGATTTCTAAAGCATCCTTCAATTGCATTCAACCATTAATTTATGCAGTAAGTTAAACTCTCGACCATTTGCACCTAAAATTTGGTGAGTTTTCTCGCTAAAATCCGGGGGAATTGTTCAAAGGGTAGCTTCAGTGATTGGCATTACATAAACTGGGTGCCCCAAGGGTAATCGAGAGTGCTAAATCCATTTCTGCAATAAAAATTGCAATTTTAACACTGGAAATCTCATTTTTAACAACAAATCGTGTTGCTGGATTTCGACCAAACTTGCCTGAAAAGGTGCAAATGGTCTATAGATTAGCCAACTCCTTAATTTATAAAAAAAATAAGTCTCATATTATGAAAGCAATAGGTCATTAATTTAACAACTTCATTCATGTAGAAATCTCAATTAAAAATATGTGTTATACAATATATAAAATATTTCTATAATTGTTAGGATATTTAGATACTTAGGAGTTAATTAAGATCAATTTGCTATAATATATTTATTAGGTAAAGCGTATTTCTTTAGTATGCATTTGTACACATGTAATTCGAAGGGCATGATATGTTTTTAACATAGACTGATCTGGCGATTCATCTTCTCATCAATCTTAATGGCCATTAATAAGTGGGTTAACACCTGATTTGTCCATGATCTCTATTTAAAGAGCATGTAGGGCCATTTATTTGTTGATCAATTATAAGAAGCTCATTTGTAACATTCTTTTTATTTTGCATAATAAAATTGCCTTAAATAGCTAGTTGGACGGGGGCATCGAGTGTTTCCCTCTTCAGGGGTTTAAATCATGTAAAAACATTTGTGTGTTAATCTGCAATATGTTTGTGTGAGTGGGTGTTCAAGGTGTTCAATAGCTTGGAAGTATCCCCATGTATAGTCGAACATGGTATCAAAGCTCTAATGAAGTTTTATTTTCATTGATGATCAAGATCTTGAACTAGTGTTGTTGTTTACATTAAAAGATTTTTGGCTTTTTATAATTATGTACATTTATGGGCTAAAATAGGTGTTCTATTGCATTAGAGCACTTCTTTCGGTTAGAAAAGAAAATTTCATTTCATTGAAAAAGGTTTATGTTTTCCCAAAATACGACCATTTAACCAAATCCAGCCACATATTGTTACAGTTACACGTTTTTAAAATTTGTCTCTTTTTCTTTTCGTTTTATCCCGGTTTTAAGTTTAGTTCCATATTTTTTCTTTTCCATTTTGTGTATGCTCTTTGTCGTGTGCTCTATGTGAACTCAGCAAATCATAAACAAAGTGGTAAGGGTTTTCTTTATTGTGTATGCTCTTTGTCGTGCGCTCTGTGCAAAGTCAACAAACCAAAAATAGTGAGGAAACATACATTTTTTGGGAAAGCTAACGAAGGACTAACCCCAAATCCAAGCCATTTTAGTTTGGATTTTTTTTGTTTTGTTTATTTGTGAAGTGTTTTGGAGGTCAAAGACAAAGTTTTTGGGGTAAACACACACTTCAAGGCAAAATAGTAAAAAAAAAACTCACTTCCCCTTTCTAACTTTTACATATCTTTTAATATTAGTTCCCTTGGTTAAAATGTTGTTTTTTTAAATAAGAGGTCTTGGGTTCAAGTCTTCTATTTGTTAGTTACTTTTCTTAAAAGTGCATGTAGCTTCTATTTTTAAGTTATTGTCACATCCCTGCCCCTCTACCAGATGGAGAGGACGCGACATTACTGCTATCTAATCCGGGGTATTTAAATCCCATGAACATACATATGATAAAATGAAATGCATTGAACTAATACATGCACAGATGCATAAATATTTAACATACAGCAAAAGCATAAACATGTTCATCATTTTCATTAAACAAATACAATTCAAAGATTAACATAAGAGAGACTTATCTTGGAAAGAAGTTCATCCCGCAACCAGCTATGTCGTTGCAACGTTCCACCCAACCGTAAGCCAATGTGCTCCTCAATCTCTCAGCAACACTACCACCCCCGAGCTGGGAATGATTTCCACAAGGAATAAGGAACACTAGCAGGCTCACACATAGACAAGGATACAACCAAACTCAGCCAAGCCAACACAGTTGGGTTTATCAGGCTGCAAAGGATATGGAAAGGCTGACTGCTAATCTAGTGAGCTCCTCCAAAGAGCTATGGGCACTTGCACCAAATCTAGCCTGGCTTCTAAACATCTACCCACCCAACACAAGGAAGCATCCCCTTCTCTGCTACACAGTCCCTCGGTTTATGCCTTCCCTTCCATTGTTATTCAGGGTGTGCAAAGAAGAAAACCAGCCCCCTAGATCTATCTGTGAGGTCCCTTCACACACTAGGTTTATCAAGCTAGTTCAGAACCTCTTTCCACTCCCAAATCAGTTCAGACCAAAGCCATAAGATGCATACAAAACAATTACAGTGCTGGGCATGGACAAAAACGTCCTGGAAGACAAAATAAAAAATGGTAAGTGGGTAAAACAGCCCCAGGAGCCAAAATCGATTTCACCAAATGTTCATTGACTTCATGTGGGAAAAAATGGCCTCCACAGACACCCAGAACTTGTAGCCTCTTCTCCAATTCGATGGGCATTACAAAAACAGATTCCCAGCCTAGGAAACAACAACAAAAACATCAAGCCAAGATCCCAGGCACTGAGCTTTGCAAATCTGATTTCCCAGTCATGGGGAAAATGAAGGAAACTGTAAAAACGTGGATGGGGAATGCACAACAACTCTAAAAACGTGAGTGAAGTGCCTAGGAGCTCCCCAAATTGTGAATGCCACACATAGAAACTCCCAGCCGCTTAAGAGAGCCCCAACGTGGATGAATGATGGGTGAGAAAAATGCCTAGGAGTCCCCAACGTGAAGGAGAAACACACGACAGGAAAAAACGTGAAGGTAAAACAACTCCCAAGATTTCACTGTGTGAGGAAATGGAGAACGTGGGTGTATGACCATATGGGCATGCATGTTTTGGGCGTTAACTTGCCCCAAAAGTCAAAAAGGTTTTTCCCAAAAATGGGTGCTCCCCCAAATTCAAATTTCTGACTTTCAAACCTTTCCCATCCTCATGCAATAACTAACCTAACCAATTTCTGGCAGAATTAAATGATTGGGTGAATGAGACAAGAAAGGTAGTTGACAGTTTGATGGGTTCTCCCTTTGACATTTGGCTTTTCCCCATTGGCCCCAAAGGTTAAATGTTTCCCCCCCTTGTCCTTAGGAAATCATGCCCCCATCTCATTATTTGTTGCATTGACATAGCTCGTTGTGGGTTTTCAATTAAATTGAATATTTACATGATGCCAAAATTATAATGTGTGGGCTAGCACAAAATACCATCGGCAATGATTTTAATCGCCGAAACATAAAATGTTAAATCGATGGTGGGGCTTTTTCCTTTAGCTCCACACCATGATTAATTACAATATATACATCATACACATTTTTAATGCAAACGGGGTCAAAACCGGGGTGTTACAGTTACTTTATTGTAAAAGTGCATCTCACTTATTTTATAAAAGTGAGTCACTTAAAAGTTTAAAGTCTTTTAGTTTTTGTATGCAATATTTAAAGTAAACTTATTGTAAAAGTGAACTCCACTTATTTTATAAAAGTGGGTCACATAAAACAACATTATTGTAAAGTGAGTTTAAAAGATTAAGTTTAGAAAGAGAGGGTCATTTTTCTTTGCCACGTGGGTCAATCTTCTACCTTCCACGTGTCCGTTTGGAGTCACTGTCAACCATTTATCAAACAAACATAACTTCCTCATCCGAAGTCCGTTTTCAATGTCATTTTTTTAAACTGCCTATTTTTTATATCTTTGCATTTAGACTATGAATTTTTGTTTTTGAAAGCTGCATATTATAGTATGCTTGCTCCATATGATAGTTCTCATGCTTACCAGTACCAACTACATCTCTTATAAATCCCATATGGAGGATGTTCTGCAAAATAGGGAAATGTACTGGATTACCATGGGAGCTGAAACTAAACCCTTTGATAATGATAAAAAAAAAATGTGCCAATAAATCTGATGAGGCTCGTGGATTAATTGGAATGTTAATTTCTACTAATTTATTATTCCACCTATTAGGAATTGATGAACCAGATACGGCTTGGGATAAATTGGAAACTTTGTTTGGTAAACACAATGAGATTCACAGTCACCAACTTGAAATTGATTTGGTATCTTTAAATCCAAGTGACTTTTCTTGCATTCAAGGCTATCTATCTAAATTCAAAACCCTTAGAACCTTAGTTGAAGAATGCAAAATTAAAAAGGCAAAAGAGCATTGTATTTATGATATTCTTTCGAAGTTTTGACTTGCATAATAGGTTTTTGTGTCTACTTTTTACTCCATGAAATAATTTATAGGGGTTCACTATAAAATCCCACTCTTGAAACATTTTGTGATTCCTTGATTAGAGAGAAAAATAAGCTCATACATTTTGGAGTATTAAGACATGTTGATACATCTAGCAAAGGCTTGGTGGCACACCAAAAGGATAATCCCAAGCATCCCAAGAAGCAACATCATCACTATAATAAGAAAAAGAAGGGTCCTAAACCTTCTCAGTAAGCTCATCCTTCCAAATATGACAAAGGAACCAAATCAAAAGGTAAGAATATTGAACGTGATTGCAACTTTTGTGGAAAAGATGGTCACATGGAAGCAACAATAAAGAAGCACAACATCAACATTGATTCGTCTTATTAATTTACAACTCATGGACATGCACTTTGTGTTTTTGGTTTTTCTTCCAATGAATCTTCTTCCTCTTATTTTAATGACTGGCTCATTGATTCTAGAACATCTTATCATATGGATAATAATAAAGCCATATTTTCTACTATGAATGAATGTAACACCAAACAAATATTTATTGACAATGATAGATCTCTTAATGTTATAGGATCTGGAACTATTCAAGTTAATGATGGTCAGTACAAATATGTACTATGTGTTCCAAGAATTTTTTGCAATCTGTTCTCAATATATCAAATCACTCATTTTGATGAAAGTAAGACTGTATCATTTACACTTCACCAAGTTGTAATCAAGGATTTCAAAGATCCTAAGCATGTCCTAACTACTGTAATTGTTGATGATGTTACCAGGTTATACAAATTTAACAACTTTGGGTCATCACCTTTCTCTGCAATCTTTGTTGCTCACAATGATGACTTCAACAAACTTTGGCATGAATAATTTGGTCACTTAAACTATCGCTCATTGCAACAGCTATGTAAATAAATTATAGGGATAGGTCTTCTGATGGTATCTTGCAAGGACATCGCTTGTTCCTGTTGTGTACTTGAAAACATCATCTAGACATTTTTTACAAGCATGCCTCTTGGCACATCTCAATCCCCTTGCAACTTATGCATAGTGACTTGTGTGGTCCTTTTCCATCTGCTTCATTTTCTTATTTCAAATATTTCTTAACCTTCATTGATTACTCCATATGCACTCTAGTTTATTTCCAAAAAATTAAGAGCAAATTATTTGACATGTTCTTGGCATACAAGGCCCTTGTTGAGAAACAATTCGATCATCAAATTCTTAAGTTAAGATCTAATAACGGTATAGAATATGTTAACAAAAAGTTCATTATTTTCCACACTACATAGGGCATCCAAAAACAACACACTATCCCATATACTCCACAACAAAATGGTGTAGATGAGAGAAAAGACCCACACTTTAAAAGAAATGGCCAATTGTATGCTCCAATATAAGGAACTAAGTCTTCAATTTTGGGATAAAGCCATAAATTGTGCAAATTACATAGTTAATTGCACCCCCACTAAAGCTTTAAAATGTATCACACCAAAAGAAGCATGGAGTAAAATTAAACTGGATGTCAATTACTTCCATTTGTTTGGTAGTGAAGCATGGGCTCATATTCCTGATGAAAAAATGAAAGTATTGCAGCCTAAAAGTGAAAAGTGCATATTTGTTGGATACTTTGAAGATGTAAAACATTATAAACTTCTTCATATGCATTCCCATCAAATGATTATTAGAAGAAATATTAAATTTGATGAAAATATCTCGGTATGCGAGCTGAATTCGACATTTGTACCATCTATGGACTATGAGCCATCTTCAACGCTTGTGCCATCTTCTACTCCCAACTTCCTTGAAAATGTTCCTACTCTGGCTTATGAAGTTGACAGTGAGGAGGAAAATCCACCTCTGCTTACTCATATTCCTCTAATTGCACCAGAACATCTGCTTCCTCTAAGAATCCGTTCAACCTATGAAGTTGTTGGTGATCTTGTTGGTGACCCCAGAGATCAATACTAGAAACATTCTCAGTTTTAGCGAGCCATCTCTCTTTTGGTTCAAGTTTCATAGAATTATGATCCAAATACATTTGCAAAAGATTCAAGGAATTCGTATTGGGACACAACAATGTATGAAGAATATCGTTCCTTAATGGTGAATGATACTTAGGATCTTGTATCTCTTCTGAAATGAAGAAAACGTGTCAGATGTAAATGGGTCTACGGAACTAAGTATGCATCAAGTGGAAGTGTTGAAAGATTGAAGGCAAGGTTAGTTGCCAAAGGATTTTCCCAAATAGAAGGAATTGACTACAATAAAACATTTTCCCATGTCGCCAAAACGAACTCCATCTGTCATGTTCTTGATGCTTGCATCCTTACATAGATGGGAGGTCCATCAAATGGATGCCAAGTCTTCCTTCTTAAATGGGGATTTGCAAGAGGAAATTTGCATAGAACAACCTCCTGGCTATGTTCAGAATTACTCTAACCTTGTATGTATCCTTAATAAATCCATGTATGGCCTTAAGCAAACTCCTTGATCCTGGTATGCCAAAATGGATAACTTTGTCCTTGACAATGGTTTCTCTAGATGTAATTTTGACCCCAATGTCTATACCAAGAAAGTAGGAAACCATCTCATCATCCTTGTTCTTTATGTTGATGACCTTATTTTTAATAGTAGTGACCATAAAATTTTAACCCATGTGAAATCCAATCTTAAGAAGAATTTTGAAATGACAGACTTAGGAAAATTGCATTATTTTCCTAGCCTCCAAGTCTTGCAACCCAAATAATGAATCTTTCTTTCTCAATCTAAGTATGCTTGTGACCTTGTTCATCGCTCTCACATGGAATATTGTAAACTAGCCCCATCTCCCTTCCAATCTAAAGTCAAACTTTCTACCACTTACACTTCACATGAATTAGATGCCACCTTGTATCGTCAACTTGTTGGTAGTCTCTTATACTTGACTCATACCAATCCTAATATTTCATTTGTTGTTGGCCTTGTTTCCCGATATATGTAAACACCCCATGAAAACCATTGGAAAGTAGCAAAAAGGATACTTCGATATATTCGAGGTACAATTCAGTTTAGGATTCATTACAATTTAGGGGGGACTCCTTTGTTGGTTGGTTTCATTGATTCAGATTGGGTCGGTGATCCTGATGATTGAAAGTCTATTGGTTGAAAGGTTATGCTTTCAGTCTTGGTTTTGGACTTGTCACTTGGGCTTGTAAGAAACAACAAGCTCTTGCTCTCTCTTCAGCAGAAGCAAAGTATCAAGTCGTAGATAATGCAAGTTAGGAAGCCTTGTGGATTCGACAAATACTTTCAAAGTTTGGATTCAAGTAGCAACATCCAACTACCCTTTGGTGTGGTAATCAGAGTGCCATCAAGATCGCCAAAGGTCTAGTTCAACATCACCACAGTAAACACATTGAGCTACATATGCACCTCACCAGGAAGCTTGTTCATGATCGCGTTCACAGTGTTATTTTGCCCTACAGATGATCAAATTGCAAATATCTTCACAAAGTCTCTTACAAAAGCAAAGTTTTTTAAACTTCAATTTATTTTAGGAGTTCAAGAATTTGTCATTAAGGTGGATAAGATCTAAAGCCTCCTTCCTTCTCCTATAGTGTTAATTTTGTAAATCCTTCAATCCTTTCCCAAGTTGTTTTAAAGGGGGATGCTAGGATATTTAGATACCTAAGAGTTAGTTAAGATCAACTTGTTATAAAATATTCGTTAGATAAAGTGTGTTTCTTTCGTATGCATTTGTACAAATATAATATGACAGTCATGATATGTTCTTAAGATAGAGTGATCGAATGGTTCATCTTCTCCTTGATCTTAATGGCCATTGGCCCATGGCTTAACACTCAATTGAACCATGATCTCTATTTAAAGAGCATGGGGAATCATTTGATTGTTGATCGATTATGAGAAGCTCATTTGTAACATTTTTTTTTTCTTTTGCATAATAATATTGCCTCAAGTAGATGTTTGGTTGAGACCGTAAAGTGTTTCATCTTTGCAGATTTGAACCACATAAAAACATCAATATATTAAATTACTATTTGTTTTTATAAACAACTACGTAATGTTCGATCTCTTCAACATATCTTATGTAATTAAACAATGATATCTTATGAAATATATATATTAAAATAATTTATATAAAATCTGGTGTTAATATATATTAAACCTATTTTTTTTATGCACATAAAAACAAACAAAAAATATATTACGAAAAGTGGAGAAAATCAACCCCGATTAAGTGGCAACGAGATGGAGAGAAAAGTACACCATTAAAAAAATTTAAAAATGACAACCCACCGATGAAACCTATCCTTTTTCGTCTCTAAACAATCCATTTTGACATTAACGAGGGTTCACATTCTTCATAGAGATGTTTATTTCGGCAACAGCTGGTATTATGCAAGCTTCAAGGGTTGGATCAATTGGTAATTGGTAAGATGTGTGCATATTTTTTCAGTTCCAGGGGAGGTCATGGGTTCGAGCCTAGAGTCCTTTGGGGTTAGGCTTTCTGCTAAGATGGCCGACGGTTTACCACATCTACCAGCCACAAATGTAGAGTGTTTCTGGGTTTTCCATACATGTTTCCATTTGAAAAAAACAGCTTGCATATGCACTCCTACACATATTTAAAAGCTATAATTTAAACTATTTGTTAATGATTGCTTTGAAAATTGATTGTATATCGTAGCTAACATATGTATCCCTGAAGGCACTTCCACGAGAGACAAGAAGGATTTTTATGTATTTATCGCAATAAACTATAACTTAGTTAGAAAACATGTATTTATCCCAATAAATACAAATGAGGATCTACATCATAGTTACTAGACTATATTTAGGCACTTTCATGAGAGATTAGATGGATTTTCTTAATGTAGTTATTACACTAAAAGATAATTGATAGAAAACATGAAATTGGAAATGAGGATTTATATCATTGGTATTATTATTTTGGATTATAGTTTGTATTAAACTTTAATTCTATGATAGACGATCATTACAAGTTGGTTGTTGGTAATATGGATGGAATCATACATTTTGTAGAGTTTGTTAGAGACAATATGGTTGATACGAGATTTATGTCTATATTTTACTTAATTTGTGGAATTTTATGTTTTTCATGTCTTATTACAGAACAAAATTTTGTATTGTTTTTGTTTTTGAGGGAGTGCGCAGAAGTAAAGTCATCTTAAAGGATATGGCTTGTATGTTGTATTTGGAAGTTGGATTAAAGGAGTGTACTCACTCAAGCTTTCATTGATATAAGTGGAGGTCTATATGACTTTGATTCAATATGAATAGCAAGTTACAGTTTTTCTTTTGTTGAAAAAAATTGTTGTCATCTTAATGTTGTAATTATGAGGGGATGGTTGTCAATGGACATAACAATAGGTGATATTTTGCTAATATTGTTTTTTCGTTTTTCATTGTTACAAGGAGGTGGCAAAGGGAATTGACATATTTACTCTTAGGTTGTTTATATTTAAGCAGCAATTTCACCCTTGTTCTTTCAAACAAACAGATTTCCTTTAGTGTCTCCCTTCCATGGAGGGAAACTATTTGGTTGTTCATGTTTACACAACAATTTCACCCTTGTTCTTTCAAACAAACAGATTTTTTTCAACGCCTCCCTTCCATGGAGGGAAACTATCAGGTTGTTCATGTTTATGTGGCAATTTCATCCCTGTTCTTTCAAACAAATAAATTTCCTTGATCAATGCTGAAATTTTATGTTTAATTTGAACATATTTACTTATTTTGAATGTTTTTTTAATGTAAGGTTGTGGAGATGAAATCGTCGACATTAATGTAGATTAAACTTGTCAAACACATAAATTTTGAAATAGAAAACTATCTTGCTTATCATTGTATCCTTTAGATATACACTAAGAACCAGCTCTTATATATATATATAATCGGTCTCCTTACTTTATGTTTTTCTTTTCATAAGATAGGATTTTTATTTAATATATATTAAAATGTATTCGATAGATAAAACCTTGAAATTAAAAAATAATATATATGTTACGTATGTTTTAAAAGTTAAATTTGAAAATACTCTATGTGACCATGGATGGCGAAGGCAAACATCAACGGGACTAGGAACCAGTGCAAGCCTAGAAGGAGCACCACATAGATTGTTGCCTGATGCACAGAAAGGTGCATTTAATAGCCAATAAGTTGGGGCTCAAATTCTACACCCCCCTCCCCAGACCGAAATTATCGGCGAGACAAGTAAGAGCCATGGCAAGGGGTTGGCAGCGAACCCGGACGCGAAGGGGCAGAGCGGTACAGATCAGGAGGTGGGTGTTGAAGGCTTCAACGAAGGTGACGCAAATCATGGACAGGTCGCAGCTCATTAAGGTTGCAAAAATGGTTTTGCTTTTGTTTAATCATGGATCTAAGAGTTTATAGCATGCAGTGTCATATAGGAAGTAACCTAATAACGAAGAGAAAATTTGTTTTTTTTAATCTCATCCCACGTAGTCCAAGGATGGAAGGATGAGCTCGACAAAACTCTGTTAGAGCATTATGTAATCTGCCTCTCTTGTTAATACAGTACTTTTTATTAAAAAAAAGATAAATTTAAAAATAATATATATATTAAAGTTAAATTTGAAAATGAAAAATAATATATATACTTATATATGTTTTAAAAGTTAAATTTTAAATTAATTTATTTACAAAACATTACGTTGACATAAAAATAAAAATAAAATGTTGAAATTTTAAATATCGAGGATTCAAGACTCTCAACGTAATAGGTGAATAAGGGAGCAAACTTTGAAGTGGTGGGATAATATAGTGCAAAGTTCAAAATTTTCATAATACTTTTATATGAATTTTTCAATATATGTTGGATTAATTTGACCATTAATTTAAAAATAATAATGTTTTTATGGTTATTTTGTAATTATAATTTAACAATAATTATTATATGTATTTTTTTAAATATGTATATTTTTATTTTTATTTTAATTGTGTATTTATATGAAAGAATGGCTTCTTCATACTTAACAATAACTTTTAAGTAGGTATTCCCCCATAGAGATCGTCGCTATGACTAGGTATATGATGCACAAGTACAAGATAAATAACATGGGAGACCAAAGACTTCCTAAAATTGCTTTAAAATCCAATCAAGACCACATACAACTCAAAAAATACTAGTAAAAAGATGTCGTGGCTTGGTTAAACCATCGAGTAATTCACGAAAATGTCACTTTGCAAAATATCAGTGACATTAAAAAAATAAAAATAAAAATGAAGAAGAGGAACTCGCTCCAAGAAGATTTTCGATTTCTGGCTTGGTGAAGCTTGGCCCTCCACGAGAAGCAACATGGTCTTTGCAGGGTTTACGGTGATCTCAGTCCTTTCTTGTTGGTGATACTCGACCCTCCTTGAGAAGCACTTCAGGAATTACATGGTTGTTGCAATGCTTTGAGTGTTTTTGCCATGGCCGAAGGAGGGTGCTCCTCCCCTCCACCTAAACTCACTGCTTTCAAAAGATTGGTAGCAGCAAGCAGCAAGAGAAAGCTCAGTCCGAATCAGCAGAAGTTTGTCAATAAATTATAAAACATTCCTTCGATGGATTTACCTATAGAACAACCTTGCTGAACAACCATCAATATTGCATATCGGTGTCTCATTGGCCAGTTTACTGGTCTTTGGCCATCCCCCAAGGCAATCGATGGGTGAGTTCAGACGAATTGGAATCCCCTTATCTCGGAAGGCATTCACAACAATCTGGTAGGTAAGGATATTACGTATTTCTATTTGAAAATGCAGAAGACAAAGATTTAATTTTTAGAAACGGGCCATATTTCATGGGTCCTCAAGGGATTTACTTGAACAAGTGGACCCCAAACTTTGATCTAAATCTCAAGATGTCCCTTTTGTTGTTCCTATTTGGGTTAGGTTGTTGCATCTTCCTCTTCGTTGTTGGAATTCAGAGTCTCAGAAGCTATAGGGAACAAATTGGGGAAGTATATAGATAGGGCAGAAAGAAGAGAACAATATACTTGTGTCAGAATATGTGTTGAAGTGGATTTGGAGGTAGGGCTTCCTGAAGCGATTAAATTGTCGGTAACAAATTGGTCACATGTGCAAGAGCTTGATTACGAGCAATTTCCTTTTCAGTGCAGGCATTGTCATGGCTATGGGCATTTTGCCAGATCATGTAAGAAGAAAGTTGAGGAAGAAGCTGTCAAAGAAAAGGGAGAACAATGGAATCAAGGTCAAAAAACAAGTACAACAAAGCAAGGGAATAAATGAAAGGGAAAAAGAGGAGAAATGGGGTCGAGAAGTAATCCCACTAGACAGAAACAGATTGAAATTGGAACAGCTACGAAGGAAATAACATCACAAAACAATTTTGAAGTATTGAGCAATCCAGAAGAACAAGTGCTTTCAGTACTTAAAGAGGGAGAAGTTCAACAAACTCAAGATCAGACAAGAGAAGAAAATAAAGAATCAATTGAGTCGGATCTTGGTACTCTTGTTGGTGGATCCTCTCCCACATATGCAAAATTGGAAAAAAAAGAAACCTATGGATAACTCTAGTTCATCTGAAGAAGAATCCCTTGAGAGGTATTCAAAAAAAGGGCGTAAATATCTTAAGAAGGTTCGGGAAGAAGAAGTCGAACGTCTGAAGATGCAAGGAATTCAAGCTACAATAGAGATGTCAATTGGGAGGAATACTCGGGCCAGACCTTAAAAAAGAGGCCCTCTTCCTTCTGTCAATAATAAATAATGAACATTGTCTCTTAGAATTGCAAGGGGTTGGGAAATCCTTTGAAATCTGAAGTTGTTAAAGACCTCTTAAGAATGGATTCTCCCTATGTTCTTCTGCTCCAAGAGACAAAAATAGAAGAGGGCAGTCTTCTTTCCTTAAGCAAAAAGAATTGGAAAAATAATGCAGGGAAGGTTGTGAGTGCACGGGGTTCATCTGGTGGACTTGCAACCGTGTGGACAGAAGAACTTCTATCATTGGAAAACTCATTCGAAACACAACACTAGATATTTACTGAGCTCCGGCACATTCCAAGTAAGATATCCCTGGCTATTTTTAATCTATACGTACCTGTAAATTTCCATGAGAAAAGAGAATGCTGGAACTCTCTGGCATATTTTCTTGCTGCAAATGCTCTCTCAAATATTATTGTGGCTGGTGATTTAAACATCACATTGGATCCAAAAGAGAAAAATGGAGGAGTCTGCGAAAGAGATCCCATGCACAAATCGATGGAGAATCTCATTTTATTATGGGACCTGTTAGACTTTAAACCAAAAAAAGGCAGATACACCTAGACTAATAATCGAATAGGAGCAGCAAATATCTCAGCCATGTTGGACCGATTCCTGGTTCATAGCTCTTTTTTTATGGAGAAAAAAAAGATTATTTCCTCCAGTATCTTGCCCAAACTTACTTCGGATCATAAACCAATATTGTTGCAGCTAGATGATGTAGAAGACCTTGGCCCCATACCCTTTCAATCCAGTCCTCTTTGGATAGCCCGAGATGGTTTTTGGCCCATTGTAACTAAGGCGTGGAGTATCCTAGTCACTAGATCACCGAATTACTTGTGGGAGAGAAAATTAAAAAATACCAAATCAACATTAAAGGATTGGGTAAAGCATTCTCTTGAAAATCCAATCAGCGATAGAAAAGAGGCTCTAGAAAAATTGGAGGAGATTCAACTGGAAATGGAAAAAACGAAAATCACTTCTGCCATGCTGGAAAAAGAACAAAAAGCATAGTTTAACTCCTTTCGAGCATTTAGGCAGGAAGAAGAATATTGGAGATTGAAGTCTCGCAGTACATGATTGAAATCGGGAGATCGGAATACCTCTTTTTTCCACAAGCAGTATAGAGCTAGACTCTCCATAATCATATATCGGAAATCTCCTCTTTGACTGGTCAAACTTTTAAATGCATTTCTCAAACTAAACAAGCGGCTGAAGCACATTTTCAGAGCCTGTGTAGAGAGGATGGCTCTATTGATTTAGATTTAACCTCATAATTTTTGTCCAACATTCCTTATTTGGTGAGTGAGGAGGAAAATGTTGAGTTAATGAAGCCTTTTACGAAGGAAGAGATCATTGATGTTATATGGTCTATGGAACCAGATAAAGCCCCGGGCCAATACAGATTCTCTTTTCATTTTTATAGAGTTTGTTGGACAGTAATCAAAAAATATTTACTCAGGATGATCAAAGCATTTCAGTTAAAAGCCAAAGTTGGTGGATGTACCAATTGTGACCTTCCTTGCATTAATTCCTAAAGAAGTTAAACCAACTACTTTTGACCTACTCAGACCTATTTCACTTTTTAATGCATCTTATAAAATCTTCTCTAAACTCTTAGCTAACATGCTCAAACCTCTGCTTGGGAAGTTGATCTCACCTCTTCAAGGTGGGTTTGTAAAAGGGAGACACATTTTGGACAATGTGATTCAAGTTTAGGAAGCCATGCATTCCAGCTCTCAAAGAAAGGAGAAGGGCGTGCTAATAAAACTTGATATGGAAAATGCTTTTGACAGGGTAAAGCTATCTTTTCTTTACAAAGTTCTTCATTCATTTGGATTCAACTCTGCATTTATAAATTTGATAAAAGCTTGTACTGAAACACCTTGGATAGCACCATTAGTACATGGCAGACCAACAAACTTCTTTCAAGCAACCAGGGGTCTTCGACAAGGTTGTCCACTCTCATCATTTTTGTATATTATAATGGTTGATACTCTGAGTAGAAAGTTAACTTCAGGAAAAAATGATGGGATTATTCCAGGAATCAAGTCAACAAGTGGAGTAGAATCCATCAACCATGCTCTCTTTGCGGATGATACGTTGCTTTTGGGAGGGGCTTCGCTAAGGTTGGCAAGAGTTTTGAAAGAAATTATGCAACATTTTTGTATTATATCTTGGGCTCTTATTAACAACCGAAAGAGTGTTGTGTATGGTTGGAACGCAGATCACTCAACAATTGAAAACATATCACAAATTTTAGGCTTTGAAGGATATGACACATGGGGAAAGGTTAAATATATGGGTCTTCCAATTAACCCGAGACAAAACAACCCTTCTCTTTGGCTAGAAATTATTAGCAAGATAAAAGAAAAGATTGCCTTGTGGTGTGGTCATTGGTTTACAAAGGCAGGGAAGCTTATTTTGATTAAGTCAATTCTCTCATCTCTCCCAATTTATCAATCCTCTCTTCTTCTGGTTCCAGAAGCGATTACGGAACAGATATCCAAGTTGATCAAAGATTTCCTCTGGAGAGGCGGTAAAGGAAATCAGAGTCGAATGCATTTGGTTAAATGGGATATTGTTAAAAGACTTGCTCTAGAAGGTGGACTACAAATTAGAGACCTAGGATTGGCTAATCTTGCTATGGGAGGCAAACTGTTGTGGCAGCTCTTCTCTAATAAAAAACACCCGGTTAGTCAATTTTTTTGGAAAAAATATCTTAAAGGAGGAACTCTAAGAAATTTACAAGGGAAAAACACCCCTAAAGGTTCTATAACATGGAATTTATGCAGATAAGGTTTATATTTCTTTAATCATCACCTTTACTGCATACCGGGAAATGGCAGGAAACGTTATTGTAGGATGACAAAATCAAAGGCAACGCTCCATTAAATATTGATTCATCCCTTTCAGAGATCAAGCTCTGGCTGGTTAACAAAGGATTTTTAAGATTGTCTGATTTTACATCTTGGGACAGAAATGGAAATAGGGTTGTGTGGGCACTCCCAGCTTTGCCAGAACGTGGAAACTTCGTGCTAATCGCTCAACAGAATTCGTTGATGGTTAAATTGATAGGAATGGCACCAATACACTCAACGTGAAAGGATGTGTGGGGATGGGGAATATCAGGAAATTACTCAGCATCTCACGGTTTTCAACCTAATTCAGACAAGTTCGGTTTCAACCCACGACGCATCTTTCTGGAAAACAGTTTGGAATTTACCCAGTATTCCAAAAGTAAAAAAAAAAATTACTTGGATTCTCATGCATCAGAAAGCTCTAACAGGTGAAAACCTGTCAAGAAGATGATTTTTTGGACCGTTTAGATGATTCCTTTGTTATCAAGTTGTAGAGACTTCAGACCATATTTTTGTTGGCTGCGTTTTTACTCATAAAGCATGGGTGCATATCTTGAGTGGGTTGTCGGTCTCAGCTCCTTCAAATATTGAACCTGTTAGTCTATTTGCAAACTGGCAGTCAATGTATCCAGGGATTCTTTCAACCAATCATGAATGGAGGAAAATTTGGCAAGCCATTCCAAAATTTCTATGGTGGAAATTTGGTTAGCAAGAAATGATTTGATTTTTAACAGTAAAGCCATGAAACCAGATATTGTAGCAATAAAAGCTAAGGCTTTGTTATTGGAAGCTGTGGGACATACTCAAATTGATGCCAATAAATTCAAAGATGAGCATAATTGGCTTGGATTGTTGCAGGCGGATAAAATTCAATTGGGTTCTGGCATGCCTGTTATTAAACCAATTTGGCAGGTTAGACTTCCCAAAAAAGAATTCTCAAAATGGTGGCAAAGGAAAAATAAAGTCTCAATCTTCTTCGATGGAGCATCAAAAGGAAATCCGGGGAATGTTGGGGCAGGAGGATTGATTTTCTACCCAGGAGGAAGGCTAGAAACCCAATTCAGCTAGGGATTGGGACAACTCACAAATAATCAAGCAAAAATATTTGCTCTTCTAAAAGCCTGTCAACTCACAAAGAAAGTTGGACATAACAACCTTCAAATATTTAGAGATTCATAAATTATAATAAAATTTTTGAACTCTGCTACAAAGTTCAACAATCTCATCTTGAACGTGACTATGCAAAGGTTGCACTTTATCTTGATAGACTGTGTCTCTGTCACCTCTTATCACATTCTTCATGAATTGAATAAGATGGTAGATTTCAAAGCAAATCAGAGTTGTCATCTTCCTCAAGGAATGCTAAGTTTGAATGACGGACCTAGTTTGATGCATCATATTCCATAATCTAGAATTGAGAAGTTTTGGAAACAAGGAACTGTATATCTCGGAATAGATGTAATTGGGTGAAGGCCATCAAAATTCTTCATCAATAAAAATAAAAATAAAAATATTTGCTTTTGTTAAAAAAAAATATCAGTAACATTAAAAATATTATCACATTTATGTTTAAAGAAAATATGTGGGGCGAGAAGGAATTAGAGGTTTAAAAAAATTACAATACTATAAAGAGGTCATTAAACCTAATCTGGAAGATCAAAAACATCTTTATGTTTTAACCAGTTCTAATGATAAAATTAATATAGCAAAGATAAGAACAAACTCGCATGAGCTTCATAGTGAAACATGACGCTGAACAATTCCTAAAACACCTTGGGTAGAAAGGATTTGTCATCTCTTTGAGATTATGAGTGTTGAAGATGAAAGTCACATTTTGTTAAAGTGTCGGGTGTACACCCACATTAGATTGCAATTTCATAATCTTTACTACAATACAAATATCTCTAACATTTTAACATATCAAACTATTGCGACCTAGGAACACTACTTTCTAATCTTTTTTAGCATAGGAATAAAACTTTATAACAATCCAAGTAATCTTTTCTACTAAGGTTCAAAAGACCAAAGTTGGTCTCAGTGAACATCAACCACCACCATCATCATTATCACAATAATTAAGTGTTAACAATAAAATTAGCTAAATAACATTGATTTAATTTAAATCCAACAATTGATGTGATTTATGTATGGCTTAATTTTAAATTCAAAAAACATATAAGCAATTCATATGATCCAAATTGGAATAAGTAATTTAAGAACTCTAATTCATTAATCTAATCCCAATACTTAATTATGAATTAATAATATAATATATACAATACTTAATTATGAATTAATAATATAATATATATTTTCTAATAACACATTTTCAGAATTGAGGTTTTAATTCTCGATGAATTTTATTAACAATGGAGTAGAGTATATTACTATAATAGTAAGTATAATATATCTATATAAGAGTTAAAATATGGTTGATTGAGATTAAGTTGGGCATTAAAACATCGTTGATAATAAAGATAATTGAAAAAAATATTGATTTATTTTAAATCCAATAATTGTTGTAATTTAGATCATTTAAATATGACTTAATTTTGAATTAAAAAACATATAAACAATTCATATAATCCAAAAGGAATAAGTAATATAGGCACTCCAATTTCTCAAACTTGACCCTTTACTTAATTATCAATTAGTAATATAGTATATCACACATTTTTAGAATTGAGGTTTTGATTCTCAATGAGTTTTATTAACAATGAAATTGAGTAGATTAGTCAAAAACTATAATTATAAGTATAAAAAATTATTCAATTTTTTTATTTAGTTATGTAATATAGAATTTATATTACAATTTTAATATTAGTTTTTTTATAGGCTTACTTTTTATTTCTATTTAAAATTGAAAATGTGTTTTTGATTTATTTATTCTATTAATTTGCACTATTGAAAACAATTAGTGGTCTTCTTTTTTTAATAACATAAAACTAAAATTGATGAGCTCTTAATCTATTTTAGTGTAAATTTGAAGAACAATCAATATATTTGAATGTCAAACAAATTTCTTTGAAGCGAAAAGGTGAACATCAAATTTCACCACCACCCTTGATCCAATTGGAGGCAATAAGGAGACCTTATTTTCCTAAATATGTTGGCAAGGTGATGGGGGTTGTTGCAGTGATGCCCACTTATTGATGTCTTGCTCTATTGAAACGACTTGTTCTAGCAAAGGAAGTTAGCAAGGGTTTTTCTATTGCAAGGTTTGGCTTGTCTTCCCATACCTCTAACAAGGAGACCATAATAGAATCGTTTTGATTGGATTTTAATGATATGGTCATAGGGATTGTTGAAGTTATTAATAATGTTAGAAGGATCCCCTTTTGAGCTAGATCATCCTTGTTATGACACTGTCCCATCTCAAGGGTAGCATTCTTGACGTGTGTGGCTAGACGGTGAATCAATTCTTGGTAATTCGTTTTCTTTGGTTCTTACGATTATAGTATCATTGTGTATTGGCATTGTCATTGTCATTACAATAAAGCATTTATCCCCATCTAAAAAGAAAAAAAAGTTGAAATCATTGTGAATAATTAAGAAGAAAAAGTTGTAATAATTATGAATAGGTTGTTTAATTAAGTTAATGAGATGAAATGGTTACTAAGAAGCTGGAATTATCATGGTTTTGTAAATTTAACATTTATGAATGAATATGTTACCTAATTGCTAAAAAAAGATTTTTTTTTATAAAGTGAACAAGTATTAAAAATATTTTTAATATTTTTGTGTCGAGATGTGCATTCTACAACTTAGTAAAAGGGAATGTGTAACTCCTTCCGCCCTTATAATCGACTCAAATAAAAATAAAAAATAAAAGAAAATAATTTGAATATACCAAAAAATTGGTCGGCTTGATAAAAATAAAATAAATATCAAAACATAAAAAAATAAAGCCAATTATAAATTCATATATGAAACGTGTTGAGATTATTTCCTAAAAAAAAATTGCATAAACTTTCTTTCTGATAAAGAAATATCATGGTATTAAACACAATTTGATGTAAGTGCATTAGGCAGACATTTGAATAAAAAGGCTTAGCAATGTGATGGATTGGTCACATGCGGAAGCTGAAGCAAATATTTTGGACATCTAGTTAGGAGATAGTTAGATTTTGAATAAAGATTGAAGTTTAAACAAAAACAAAACAGTTAAGGTAGTTTCATTATTTCTGGGAAAGGGGGTTTTGGTTTTTAATGTGAGGATTTTCATTTTTGGGAGTTAGTTTTTGGAGGAAAAAAAAGAAAAATCTTCTCGCCAATGCTGTGTAACTGTCCTCTTTGAAAATAGAAACTGAATATGTCAAAATTACATCTACCAGTGGCTTTAATGTTTTAGAATCAAGAATTTATTTTGGAAATTGATTATGACTGAAAGTTCTGTTGCACCTCGGTGAATGAAAATGGATGAGATGATAAAGTTTGTCGAATATTGTAAGTGTATCTGATGTTAATCTTAGTTATTTTATGATTGCGCAATCAATCCCATCTTGCAAACATGGAGAAGCTGGAAATTTTTAAATCTATGTTTGTTCACCAAATCTGAAACTAATTGTATGATCGATCTGGTGTTTGTTTACCCAAACATTGTCTCTGTTCCGGTCTTTGTTAACCACCTGGGAAAGAAATTGTGAATCTTTTAAGGCCATTTCTGAATTTTCTGAAGAATGTGGGTGAACATAAAAATGGGAGACGTATGCTGCGTGTAAACAAAAACAGAGTATAAATTCATTGAACATAAATTTCCCAAGGAATTGAAACTGTGTTTTAATGTGGTGTCAATGTGATGCCCCGGTTTTGACCCCGTTGCATTAGATGTATATGATGTATATATATTGTAAATGATCATGGTGTGGAGCTAAAGGCCAAGGCCCCACCATTGATCGGTTATGCTATGTTTTGGATTTAAATTGTCACCGATGGTATATCGGGGCATGCGGCATATATTATGTTGTCATCATGTAAATATGCATCTATAATTAATTAATGAACCTGACCAGCTACAATCATGGCAACTAAAATGAGAAAGGGGCATGATTTTCACAAGGATAAGGATGTGGGGGAAATTGTCAACCTTGGCCAATGAGAGAAAAACCCATATGTCTTCTTCCTTTGTTTTATTCCAACCACTTTCATTAAGAAAGGTTGCTGGTGGTTGAGGCAATTATGGTCTTGGAAGTGGGGTGGCAGGACTTTCAGTCCTCACCCACACGCACACTCTACCCATGATTTTGTTGTTCATCCTCTCAGGCAGATTTTATTCTCTCCACAACTGTGCTGAAGGCTCACGCACATCCAAAAATTCTCGGTCTCATGATTTTGTTGTTCATCTCCACGCATGAACCATCTTTTGTTCGCTGGTCTCACGCACAGGTATTTTTCCTGGTTTTTCCAACTTATGCAACGAGTGAGAGTCGTGCTCTTTTATCCACGATTTACTGTGCTGCTGGGGTTCTCTCACGCACAGTGTGTTTCGTTGTGGTTTCTTTATGTCTTGGGACGAAGTCATTAATCCTCACGCACGGGCAATTGCTCGTTGGTCTCGCGCACAGCAAGCTGAGAGCCATTTTGCCACTATCACCCATGATTTCCTGTAGGGATTCATTTCACGCTTAAGAACTGTGTGGCGGTCTGTGTAATTCCTTTTCCGCTTGCTTCATTGCCCTGGACGGACTGTTGATTTCCCCCTGTTGGAATTGTGTTTGCTGTTGTGTTTGGGAACTGTTGTAAATTCACTTGAGAGTCATTATGGCCACGATAGGGCCAAGAATGACTCAGGAATTGTTTCCCTGTTTAAGCTGTGACAGCTAAATTAATTGCCTGAGTGCAATGGTTGGTCTTCGGACTGTGAGAGGAGCAGGGATGTTGGCTTAGATTGCTTGATAAACCTGATGGCTGGAAACCACACAGACAGAGCTAGAGGGATGGCCTTCTTCTCCATCACCCCTGAATAGCACTGGAAGGGAATGCAGGGCCTGAGGGACTGTGTAGCAGAGAAGGGACTGATTCCTTGTGTTGGGTGTGTTTGGGTGTCTTAGAGGTCAGGCTAGTTCTGGTGTAGGTGTTCTTGGCTCTGTAATGAGGTCACCAACTTAGCAATTTGCCTTCTCCAGCTCCTTGGTGGCCTGATAAACCCAACTGTGTTGGCTTGGCTATGTTTGTATATTCTTGGCTATGTGTAAGCTTGTTGTTCCCTTATTCCTTGGAGAATCATGCCCAGCTCAGGCGTGGCAACGCTGCTGAGAGATTAAGGAGCACGCTGGCCTATGGTTGGGTGGAACGTTGTAGCGACGTAGCTGGTTGCGGAACAAATTCATCATAAGATAAGTAATCTTGTCTAATTTACTTCTGCAATCCTATTTTCTTGTTAGTGATTACTATGAATTAATATGAGGAATGATGTTGAACGATTGCTGTAGAAATGTATGTTGTTTCCACTGTGCATGACGAATGAATGCATCTGTGTATGTTAAACAATTGCATATGTGCATGATAAATGTTCAATGTGCATGTTTCGCTGTAATACATTTCCCTGCAAGCATTCTGTTTATGCAATTTTTATGCCTGCCTTTGCTCATGGGGCTGGTAGCCTGCATGGTTAACGTCGTGGGTCGTGTCCTCTTCGCTGGTCGGAGGCATGGGGACGTGACAGTATGGTATCAGAGCAATGTTGACAATAATGGGCCTCTATGGGCCAAGAAGGAGCAACTGTCAGAGGTGTATCTCATTCTGCCCAGCCGAATCAGTGGACGACTGGTAAAATTCAAAAGGAAACGGTTTAAGTGTTGAGCGGTCAGACCACTCGTGGAATTGACTTCCACCGTTGCGGAAGAACTGGCGGAGTGGACGTCCGTCGTTGCGGACTAATTGGTGAAGTTTCCCATCCGCCGTTGCGGAAGACCAAACCGCCAAGTCTTCCGACAGGGAAAGACTTCCGCCGTTGCAGAAGAGTCAGTGGTTTCCCGCCCGCCATTGCGGAAGACCAAACCGCCAAGTCTTCTGACGGGGAAAGACTTCCGCCGTTGCGGAAGAGTCAGTGGTTTCCCGCCCGCCGTTGCGGAAGTCCAAACCGTTAAGTCTTCCGACGGGGAAGAAAATCGCGGGAGCTTTCCAAGTGATTTGACGTCGATCGGAAGGGAAAAGTGATTGAGTGTCCGCCGTTGCGGAAGCCAAAAGATGTAAGGCTGCCGACGCCGATCGGGAGAAGTTAAGGTTTGGCGAGCCGCCGTTGCGGAAGCCAAAGTCATTTGGCTTCCGATGTCAGAAGTCCGTCGGCGACAAAAAGTTAAAAATTTCTCCAAGTAAAGAGCGACTGTCGGAAGGAGTTGGCCTTTGGTGTGCCGTCGTTGCGGAAGCCAAAGTCATTTGGCTTCCGATGTGCAAAGACCGCCGACGTCCGAAGTGGAAATTCTCTAAGTAAACAGCCGCTAGTCGGAAGAGAAATCGTTTTGTGAGCCGCCGTTGTGGAAGCAAAATTGTTAAGTCTTCCGACGAGAAAGAATGTCGACGTCGATGCCCGTCAAAAATCAGTTCACCAATCGGAAGAGAAAGTGATTCGTGAGCCGCCTTTACAGAAGTGAAAGCACTAAGTCTTCCAACGTGAAAAGACTGCCGCCGGAATAAATTAGTGTTCGTGCGTCCGCCGTTGCGGAAGGGAAAGTGGTTCGAGAGCCGATTCTGCAGAAGGAAAAGTGGTTCGAGAGCCGATTCTGAGGAAGCTTAGTGGAAATGAGATCCGATTCTATGCAAGGGAATTTTGAATTTTTTTTCCCGTGGGATTTCTCAACGAATTTCGACTATTTTTCAGTGGGATTTGTAGCTGTTTTTCAGTGAATTTTCAGGGCTGAAAACGAGAAAAGAGGCAGCGATCTTATGCGCCAGATTGCGCGAAAACCAATAATTTACAAAAAAAAAAAAAAAAACGAGGACGCTGCCCTCTACCCGCCCTGCAGTGCACAAGGGGGCAAGCCCCCTTGACCCCCGTCGTCCCCCTCAGACATACGTTCTTAATGAAGAAAATTTTGTGTGTTTGGGTAAATTGTTATTTTATGGTTATTCCCAGAAAAGGTAAGTGATTATGATTTATATCAATGTTATGCATCTAACAATTGTGTTATTAACACGTTTGCAGAATCATAGTCACCTTCAAGAGAAGTATTCTAGGTAGTGTAGTTTGGTAAGTAAGTTGCGGTTCAGTCATGAGAACCCATGATGGGTATGATGCTCGGGATTCCCATGAGCGAGCAGAAGATGCCATGGGAGAAAATGTCCGTAATAGAAATGATGACATAGAGTCTAATGGAAGGAGGTTCCAAGAGACACCGTCAGATGTTGCAGCGACTATGAGAAGCTTGATCAAAGCCCAGGAAGAGCAGCATCAGTTGAATGCTGCTATGTTGCAAAGTTTGACAGACTTACATAGAAAGGTAGACTCAAGACGAGGTACATCAAGGCCAGAAGGCAGTAAGAGCAGTACTAGGAGAAGAAGGACTTCTAGTGGATTATCTGATTCTGAAGAATCCAGCGGGGATTCAAGTTCCTCTTCTCATAAAAGGAAAAAAAAGAGACACCATAGGGATCGCTCTCGAGATGAATTTAAGAAAGCTAAACCTCCTACATTTGATGGTGAGGTGAAGACTGGACAAGAGGCTGAAGCTTGGCTTCTTGGCATAAAGAAGTACTTTCAAGTGCATGACTATTCAGGAAACATGAAGGCAAGAGTTGCCATATTCAATCTAAATGGAAGAGCATCCATTGGTGGGAACACTTCAAGCAAGTGAAGAGGATCAGTGAAAGGAGACTTAAGTGGAAACAGTTCAAGAAGTATTTCAAGCAGAAATACCTATCTGACAGGTATTATGATGACAAGATTAAGGAATTCCATGAGTTGAGATTAGGACAGCATACCATGGAAGAATATGCAAATAAATTTTTCGAGCTGTTGAGGTATGTCCGGTACATCAGAGATGAAAAAGTGAAGGTCCAGCGTTTTCTGAGTGGATTACCTCAGTCGTACAAAGATAGAATTGAGTTTTATGAACCTAGAACTCTTGAAGAAGCAATAAGAAAGGCTAAGTATTTCTATGAGCAAAGCAAAGGTAAGCCAGATTTCCATAAGGCATGGAAGGACAAGAAGAACAAGAAGTTTGACCAAAGAAAGAAAGGTTTTAAACCTTCTAATTTCAGGAATCAGCAGAAGCAGCCATCTCAAGCTACGAGTAAGCCAGCTGGAGTGGCAGGAGAAAAGCCTAAGGATCCACAACAGAATAGAGGACCACTCCAATGTTGGAAATGTGGAGGACCCCACATGCACAGGAATTGTCCACTCAAGAATGAGAGTGCAAGGCCAGCTTATAATGTTCAAGAAGCAGAAACAGTGGGTCAAGTAGCAAGGGCAGTCCCTAGGATTTATGCAGCACTAGAGGACCGCCAAGCAGATCACCAATCAGCTGTGGTTGAAGTAGCAGGTAAGATTGTTGAGCAATCTGTTTCTATTTTGATTGACCCTGGTTCTACGCACAGTTACATTACTCCTAGAGTAGTGGAGATTTGTGCTTTTAAGAAAGTAAAGCATAGGAAGTCTTGGTTAGTTCAGCTAGCCACTGGAACTAAGAGAAAGGTCAGTGAAGTGGTAAAGAAATTTCCATTGGTCATGAATGGATTGGTCACGTGTGTAGATCTGAATGTTCTACCACTTGGTTCCTATGATGTTCTCATTGGAATGGATTAGTTAGAAGCTCACAGGGTGAAGCTTGATTGCTACAATAAGACTTTTGAATGCATGAATGAAGAAGGGAACCTAGTAGTTGTGAAGGGTATTCCAAAGGTGATATCAGTACGGCAAATTTCAACAATGCAATTAAAGAAGTTCTGTAGGAAGGGTTGCCGGTTGTATGCAGCTCATATTTTGGAGGAAACGAGAGATGAAACTCATAGGTTGGAGGACTATCAGGTGTTACAGGAATTCAGGGATGTGTTTCCTGATGAGATTCCAGGGCTTCCTCCAAAGAGGGACATTGATTTCACAATTGAACTTGTGCCAGGAGCAGCACCAGTGTCCAAAGCACCCTACAGGATGAGTACACCGGAGATGCTAGAGTTGAAGATGCAACTGCAAGAGTTGCTGGAAAAGAAGTATATCCGGAAAATGTGTCTCCTTGGGGAGCACCAGTTCTGTTTGTAAAGAAGAAAGATGGCACACTCAGGTTATGTATCGATTACAGACAGTTGAACAAGGTCACTGTGAAGAACAAATATCCTTTGCCTAGGATTGATGACCTCTTTGATCAAATGAGAGGAGCGAATGTATTTTCCAAGATTGACTTGAGGTCTGGTTACCATCAGGTAAGGATCAAGGATGAAGACATTCATAAGACAGCCTTCAGGACAAGGTATGGGCATTATGAGTTTGTAGTGGTACCATTTGGTCTCACAAATGCACCAGCTACATTTATGTGCCTTATGAATAGTGTCTTCAGCAGGTATTTGGACAAGTTTGTTCTTGTTTTCCTTGATGACATTCTTGTTTATTCTAAGAATGAGGAAGAACATGAAGAGCATTTGAGACTGACATTGAGTTTGCTCAAGGAGCATCAGTTATATGCAAAACTGAGCAAGTGTGACTTCTATAAAGATAGAATTCAGTATTTGGGTCACATTATCTCAGAGGAGGGTATATCTGTGGACCCTGAAAAGATTGAAGCCATTATGAATTGGCCTACTCCAAGAAATGTGACAGATGTAAGATCTTTCATGGGACTTGCAGGATACTACAGGAGATTCATTGAGGGATTCTCCAAAGTTGCACATGCCATCACTTCTTTGCAGAAGAAGGGGATGAAGTTCGAATGGACATCGAGGTGTGAAGAAAGCTTCCAGCAGTTGAAGAATCTTCTCACTAGTGCACCAGTATTGAAGGTTGCAAATCCAGAGAAAGATTTTGTGGTATGTACCGATGCATGCGGACAAGGGCTTGGAGGAGTCCTTATGCAGGGCAACCACGTGATATGTTACGAGTCAAGGAAGCTGAAGGAGCATGAGAAGAACTATGCCACTCATGATCTAAAGCTTGCAGCCATAGTACATGCTCTCAAGATGTGCAGGCATTACTTGATGGGTAGGAGATTTGAGCTCAGAATAGATCATTGTGGACTGGAGTATTTGTTTGATCAACCTACTCTGAATGCTAGGCAAGCAAGATGGCTGGAATTTTTATGTGAGTTTGATTTTGAAATCAAGCACATAAAAGGGAAGGAAAATAAGGTAGCTGATGCACTTAGCAGGAAGATGCAAGAACTGCATGTGGCATCTCTTAGTATTTGCCAATCAGATTTGAGGTAGCAGATTGTTGATCATGTTGCTGGAGATGAATTGTATGAGCAGGTAAAGGTTGAGCATCAACATCCAGCAGGTTTGTTGCAGCCTTTGCCAGTTCCGGAATGGAAATGGGAAGTTATTTCCATGGATTTTATTATAGGATTGCCAATGACTTGGAGACAACATGATTCAATCATGGTTGTGGTAAACAAGTTGACTAAGGCAGCACATTTTAGACCGGTTAAGTCTACGTATGAGACTGACGACATTGCAAAGATCTTCATGAAGGAGATTTTCAAATTGCATGGATTGCCTAAGGCAATAGTCTCTGACAGAGATGTCAAGTTTACTTCCAACTTTTGGAAGGGGTTGTTTGCAGATTTGGGTACAAAGCTAAACTTCAACACTGCATACCATCCTCAGACAGATGGGCAGACAGAAAGAGTTAATCAGGTGCTTGAAGACATGCTTCGCATGTACATAATGGACAAACCAACCAAGTGGGAAGATTATTTGCACTTGGTGGAGTTTGCTTATAACAATGGACATCAAGCATCCCTGGGGATGAGTCCGTACGAAGCTTTGTATGGAAGAAGGTGTGGGACACCGATGACTTGGGATAATCCAGTGAACAGGATTGTGCTTGGACCAGAATTGCTCAACGAAATGGAGCAAGAGGTCGTAAAGATCAGGCAGAAGCTAAAAGCAGCACAGGACAGACAGAAAAGCTATGCAGATAAGCATAGGGTGAATAGGGAGTTCAATGTTGGGGATCATGTCTACCTCCGAGTGAGGGCAAGGAAGAGTTCCTTGAAGCTTGGAAGTTGTTCCAAGTTGTCACCAAGATATTGTGGGTCGTTTGAATTGCTTGAAAGAATAGGGCCAGTTGCATATAGACTTGCATTGCCTGCTAGCACTAGAGCTCATAATGTTTTTCATGTTTCTTTGCTTAAGAGATATGTACATGATTCTAACCATGTGATAAATTGGGATGTGATTCAGGTGGAACCCAAGGGAGAGTTCCGAATCGAGCAAATGCGCATCCTCGACAGGAAGGTCACAATGCTCCGGAACCGAGCCATAGGGCAGGTAAAAGTGTAATGGGAGCACTATGGACCTGAAGAGGCTACGTGGGAGCTGGAGGATACCATGCGATTTGCACATCCATTTTTGTTCAATTCTGCGGAACACTAAGGCGATACCAGTGTAGCATTTTGTTCAATTTTATAAAGCATTGAGGACAATGCTATTGAAGGGGGAGGGGAATGTAATGCCCCAGTTTTGACCCCGTTGCATTAGATGTATATATATTGTAAATGATCACGGTGTGGAGCTAAAGGCCAAGGCCCCACCATTGATCGGTTATGCTATGTTTTGGATTTAAATTGTCACCGATGGTATATCGGGGCATGCGGCATATATTATGTTGTCATCATGTAAATATGCATCTATAATTAATTAATGAACCCGACCAGCTACGATCGCGGCAACTAAAATGAGAAAGGGGCATGATTTTCACAAGGATAAGGATGTGGGGGAAATTGTCAACCTTGGCCAATGAGAGAAAATCCCATATGTCTTCTTCCTTTCTTTTATTCCAACCACTTTCATTAAGAAAGGCTGCTGGTGGTTGAGGCAGTTATGGTCTTGGAAGTGGGGTGGCAAAACTGTCAGTCCTCACCCACACGCACACTCTACCCATGATTTTGTTGTTCATCCTCTCAGGCAGATTTTCTTCTCTCCACAACTGTGCTGAAGGCTCACGCACATCCAAAAATTCACGGTCTCATGATTTTGCTGTTCATCTCCACGCATGAACCATCTTCTGTTCGCTGGTCTCACGCACAGGTATTTTTCCTGGTTTTTCCAACTTATGCAACGAGCTGAGAGCCGTGCTCTTTTATCCACAATTTACTGTGCTGCTGGGGTTCTCTCACGCACAATGTGTTTCGTTGTGGTTTCTTTATGTCTTGGGACGGAGTCATTCATCCTCACGCACATGCAATTGCTCGTTGGTCTCGCCCACAGCAAGCTGAGAGCCATTTTGCCACTATCACCCACGATTTCCTGTAGGGATTCATTTCACGCTTAAGAACTGTGTGGCGGTATGTGTAATTCCTTTTCCGCTTGCTTCATTGCCCTGGACGGACTGCTGATTTCCCCCTGTTGGAATTGTGTTTGCTGTTGTGTTTGGGAACTGTTGTAAATTCGCTTGAGAGTCATTTTGGCCACGATAGGGCCAAGAATGACTCAGGAATTGTTTCCCTGTTTAAGCTGTGACAGCTAAATTAATTTCCTGAGTGCAATGGTTGGTCTTCGGACTGTGAGAGGAGCAGGGATGTTGGCTTAGATTGCTTGATAAACCTGGTGGCTGGAAACCACACAGACAGAGCTAGAGGGATGGCCTTCTTCTCCATCACCCCTGAATAGCACTGGAAGGGAATGCAGGGCCTGAGGGACTGTGTAGCAGAGAAGGGACTGATTCCTTGTGTTGGGTGTGTTTGGGTGTCTTAGAGGTCAAGCTAGTTCTGGTGTAGGTGTTCTTGGCTCTGTAATGAGCTCACTAGCTTAGCAATTTGCCTTCTCCAGCTCCTTGGTGGCCTGATAAACCCAACTGTGTTGGCTTGGATGTGTTTGTATATTCTTGGCTATGTGTAAGCTTGTTGTTCCCTTATTCCTTGGAGAGTCATGCCCAGCTCGGGGGTGGCAGTGCTGCTGAGAGATTAAGGAGCACGCTGGCCTATGGTTGGGTGGAACGTTGTAGCGACGTAGCTGGTTGCGAAACGAATTCATCATAAGATAAGTAATCTTGTCTATTTTACTTCTGCAATCCTATTTTCTTGTTAGTGATTACTGTGAGTTAATATGAGGAATGATGTTGAACGATTGCTATAGAAATGTATGTTGTTTCCGCTGTGCATGACGAATGAATGCATCTGTGTATGTTAAACAATTGCATCTGTGCATGATAAATGTTCAATGTGCATGTTTCGTTGTAATACATTTCCCTGCAAGCATTCTGTTTATGCAATTTTTATGCATGCCTTTGCTCATGGGGCTGGTAGCCTGCATGGTTAACGCCGTGGGTCGCATCCTCTTCGCTGGTCAGAGGCATGGGGACGTGACAGTCAATCTGACAACAATCGCCTTTGGGAAAATTGACAGAACATTTGACTGTTATGTTTGGTCCAACAGATGTTTTTTTAAATCCTCTGGAAAATGTGTACACCAGAATGCCTGTGTTTTTGTGCTCTTTTAGTGAGTGCAGCCACATTTAAACCAGAGAACCTGCATTTTTTGGTGGAAGCCGAGTGTATCCTGCGTTTTGGATGAAGGCCAAGTGTTCCAAATATTTTTACCAGCGCCAGTGTAACTACATATTTTGAGTTTTGTCCTCCATTGCTACCAATTTGTGGTATCAGAGCACTAAATTTGTTGTTTCCTACAAGTGCGAGAAGGAAGAATAGACCAGTAGGAAGAGGACAAGGTCAAACAGGAAAACCTAGGGATAATGCAGAACTTCGAGAAGAGATAAGGAGGCTACAAGCGCGATTAGAAGCTATGGAAGTGGGAAGACAGTGAGATCCTGAAGGTGGAGATATTAGTGAGCCCGACGAGGTACCTGAAGAAGAAAAAGCAGTGTTTGCTAAAGTTAGATTGTTGAGGGCAATGTTCGGCTCAAGTTTCAGGCCAAAGCCTCAACTCTCCATTTACGATGGTAGTTTGAAGGCTGAGAACCTAATAGATTGGATCAATGAGATGGACAAGTATTTTGAGTACAAGGAGATTGACAAAAATAAAAGAGTTAGATTTGCAGTAACAATGTTGAAAGGTCACGGTGCACTATGGTGGGACAATGTGCGGGCTGAATGAAGAAAGAAGGACAAACCATTGATCAAGAGCTGGGATAGGATGGTGGAAAAAATGAAGGGTAAGTTCTTGCCAAAATATTACCAGTTAACTCTCTATATACAAGGGCAAAATCTCAAGCAAAAGTTGATGAAAGTGAGGGAGTACACCGAAGAGTTTTACTAGGTGAACTTGAGAGCAGGTCATGTAGAAGATACCCCAGAGAAGAAAGCTAGGTATATCAATGGTTTGAGGCTAGATATCCAAGATGAAATCGGCATACTTTCCCCAAGAACAATAAAGGAGGCATACCAGTGTGCTTTGAAAGCAGAAAAAAAGATAACAAGGAAGAAAAACTCTAGTAGAAGACGTGGATTTGCTAGAGGGAAAGGACAGTCAATTGGAAAAGGAAGGCTTCCAGCACACAAAAAATGGTGAAGGCAGTTCAAATCAACAAGGAAAGTTAGAGAAAGAAGGTGTCAGTAGAGGAGGAAGACCTTACCAAAGATGTAGAGGTAGAAGAAGAGGCAGAGAGACTGCCTACAGATGTTACAGATGTAACACTTTGGGTCACCAATATTTTGAATGTACTGAGAATGAAAATATGGGACAGCGAGGTGCATACATAGCTCAACCTGAAACAGTAGAGGAACAAGCACCAGAAGCGGAGAATGTGCCAGAGACCGGAGAGGTGTTGATGATGCACAAAGTCATGTTGAAACCAGTAAATGAGACTGCTAAACCAGTTCAAAGAAAATCTTTATTCAAGACAATGTGTAAGGAAAAAGGTAATTGTTGCAAATTGGTGATTGATAGAAGAAGTACAGATAATTTAGTTTCCCAAGAAATGGTAGGTAAATTGGGTTTGAAAAAGGTTAAGCATCCTACACCTTATAAAGTGTCATGGTTACAAAAAGGACACCAATTGTTGATACAGGAGCAAAGTGAAGTTGAGTTTCAAATTGGTAAGTATAAGGACAATGTACTTTGTGACATAATGCAAATGGATGCTTGTCACATCCTTTCGGGTCGTCCGTGGCATTTTGATAGGAAAGTGATACATGATGGAGAAAGAAATTGTTATAAATTCGAAAAGAATGATATCAAACACACTCCTGTACCATTGAAAAAGGAAAGCACAGCTGAAACAAGCAGCCCAAAAGTATTGTTGCTAGGTGGAAAGGAATTTCTACAACATATGAAAAAGGAAGAAGTAAGTTATGCACTGATTTGCAAGCCAAAGGTAGTACTTCTGCATACTGAAATTGTACATTTACCTATTGAAATTTAGGAGTTGTTGCATGAGTATCATGATATTGTAGTTGACGATTTTCCAAATGAGTTACCGCCCAAAAGAAGCATCAGTCATCACATAGACTTGATATCGGGAGCAAGTCTTCCAAACAAGGTTGCGTACCAAATGACACCCAAAGAGAATGAAGAAGTGAGGAATCAAGTCTAAGAACTATTGAACAAAGGGTTGATAAGAGAAAGTTTGAGTCTGTGTGTTATGCCTACAGTACTAACTCCAAAGAAGGGTGGAGAATGGAGAATGTGTACAGACTCCAGAGCAATCAACAAGATTACTATTTGCTACAGGTTTCCATTGCCATGGATGAATGACATGATGGACTGCTTGAGTGAAGCAATTTACTTTTCAAAACTTGATTTGAAAAGTGGTTATCACCAAATCTGGATCAGAGAAGGGGACAAGTAGAAGTCATCTTTCAAGACCAATGATGGATTGTATGAGTGGCTGGTCATGTCGTTTGGTCTCTCAAATGCACCTAGCACTTTCATGTGATTGATGAACGAAGTCTTGAAGAAGTTCATTGGTAAGTTCGTCATTGTTTATTTGGGTGATATTTTAATTTTCAGCCAAACTAAAGAAGAGCACTTCAGACATTTGAAGTATGTTTTAGAAAGATTGCAGCAAGAAAAGTTATTGATTAACATGAAAAAAGTGTTCATTTATGAAGAATGAGCTTGTATATCTAGACTTTGTTATTTCTAGGGATGGCTTAAAAATGGATCAAGAAAAGATAGAAGCAATTGTAAATTGGTCTTCACCTAAAAATATTTTTGAAGTGAGAATTTTTCATGCTTTAGCCAACTTCTACATGAAATTTATTAGGAATTTCAGTGGTATTTGTGCACCAATCATTAACACTATTAAGAAGGATAGGCAACCATTTTATTGGACAGCCACAGCAAATAAAAAACTTTCAATTGTTGATGAAGAAGATTACTAAGAATCCGGTGTTGAAGTTGCCAGACTTCAATCAGCCCTTTCAAGTAAGACGTGATGCGAGTGGGACAGCCATTGGAGTTGTACTAAGTCAAGAAGATAAGCTCCTTGCATATTTCAGTGAGAAGTTAAATGAGTCAAAACATAAATACTCTTCTTATGACAAAGAATTTTATGCGATGGTTCAAGCTTTGAAGCATTGGAGGCATTACTTGATGCCTACAGAGTTTGTTTTGTTTTCCGATAATTCTACCTTACAATATATTATGCAGCAGCATAAGTTAAACCATAAACATGCAAAGTGGGTGGAGTTCCTTCAAAGTTTTACTTTTATTTTGAAGCACATCAGTGGGAAGGCAAATAAGGTTGTCGATGCTTTAAGTAGGAGATGTTTAGTCATGCAGGAGAGTCAAATACATATTTTGGGCTTTGATTATTTGAAAGACTTATATGACGTTGGTGCAAATTTTAAGGAAGCTTTTGTAACATGTAAAAATCCAGTCAATAGGGACAGCAGTCCATGGAAAGAATTCATGTTGCAAGATGGACTATTGTTCAAGAACAATAAGTTATGTATTCCAAATTGTTTAATGAGGAAAAACTTGGTTCAAGAAAAACATAATGGCAGGTTGGCTGGACACTTTGGTATTCATAAAACACTTGGGCAGCTAAGTCACTTTTATTTTTGGCCTAAAATGAAGGAAGATATACAAAGGTACGTGAACAAGTGCAGGATATGTCAATATGCGAAAGGAAGGAGTCAGAATGTTGGATTGTACATGCCTTTACCTATTCCTAACAGACCTTAGAATTCGGTAAGCATGGATTTTGTTTTGGGTTTACCAAGAACTCAATGAGGTAATGATTCAATCCTTGTAGTACTGGATAGATTTACAAAGATGGCTCATTTCATTCCATGTTACAAAACTAGTGATGCTACCCATGTGGCTAATTTGTTTTTTAATGAGATTGTTCGGTTGCATGGCTTACCAAAGAGTATAATTCCTGATAGGGACATAAGATTCACAGGGCATTTCTGGAGGACTTTGGAAGAAGCTTAGCACTAAGCTAAATTTTAGCTCAGCCTATCATCCACAGTCTGATGGACAAACAGAGGTTGTAAACATGAGTTTCAATAACTTGTTGAAGAGTATAGTAGGTGACCGACCTAAGTAATAGGATCATGCATTATCCCAAGCCGAGTTTGCCTATAATGACTCACCAAATAAAAGCACGAGAAAGAGTCCATTTCAAATCGTGTATGACATGCATCCGAGAGGAATTTCTGAACTAAGAGACTTAGAAAATATTGAACATAGAAGTGTTAATGGAGAGGATTTTGCAACAGCCATGAGTGAATTGCATGAGCAAGTAAAGAAAAGATTACAAAACTCGAGCTAAAGGTATAAGCAGCGAGCATATTTGCACAGGAAAGAGATGAACTTAGAAGTGGGAGACATAGTCCCTAGCCCATCTTAGAAAGGAGAGGTTTCCAAAGGGAGAGTACAACAAGTTGAAAATGAAGAAGATAGGGCCTTGTAAGGTTCTTTGCAAGTTTTTATCGAATGCTTATGAGCTGGAGCTACCTCCAGGTATTGGCATTTCACCCATTTTTAGTGTACCGGATTTATATTCCTACACAACTGATGATTCAACTCAAACTTCTGGAAGTCTTGACCACAATGAAGACAAAGAACAACAGTGGCTGAAACAAATGCCTCTAGCAACTAATTTAGAAGTCAAACATATTTTGGATACACGTGTTACCAAGAAGACCAGGAAGAAAGAATATTTAGAATATCTGGTAAAGTGGAAATACCATCCGATGGAAGATTCTACTTGGATGGATGAAGCAACACTGCAGCAAGCCGATCATTCTGTGGAAGATCTTATGAGCAGGAGGTCATAAAATTTTCTCTCTTATGGAGCCCGATGCAGGTGCATTAGGCAGACGTTTGATTAAAAAAGCTTAGCAATGTGATGGATTGGTCATATTTTGGACATCTAGTTAGGAGATAATTAGATTTTGAATAAAGATTGAAGCTAAAACAAAAACAAAACAGTTAAGGTAGTTTCCTTATTTCTGGGAAAGGGGGTTTTGGTTTTTAATGTGGAGATTTTCATTTTTGGAAGTTAGTTTTTTGGGGGAAAAGAAAGAAGAATCTTCTCGCCAATGTTGTGTAACTGTCTTCTCTGAAAATAGAAACTCAATATGTCAAAATTACATCTGCCAATGCCTTTAATGTTTTAGAATCAAGAATTTATTTTGGAAATTGATTATGACTAAAAGTTTTGTTGCACTTCGGTGAATGAAAATGGATGAGCTGATACAGTTTGCCAAATATTGTAAGTGTATCTGTTGTTAATCTTAGTTATTTTATGATTAGGCAATCAATCCCATCTTGCAAACGTGGAGAAGCTGGAGATTTTTAAATCTATGTTTGTTCACCAAATCTGAAACTGATAGTATGATCGATCTGGTGTTTGTTTACCCAAAGGTTGTCTCTGTTCCGGTCTTTGTTAACCACCTGGGAAAGAAATTGTGAATCTTTTAACACCATTTCTGAATTTTCTAAAGAATGTGGGTGAACATAAATATGGGAGATGTATGTTGCGTGTAAACAAAAACAGAGTATAAATCTATTGAACAAAAATCGCCCAAGGAATCGAAACTATGTTTTAATGTGGTGTCAATTTGACAACAATCGTCTTTGGGAAAATTGACAAAACATTTGACTGTTGTGTTTGGTCCAACAGGTTTTTTTTTAAAATCCTCTGGGAAATGAGTACACCAGAATGCTTGTGTTTTTGTTCTCTTTGAGTAAGTGCAGCCATGGTTAAACTAGAGAACTTGTGTTTTTGGGTGGAAGCCAAATGTATCCTGCGTTTTGGATGAAGGCCAAGTGTTCCAAATATTTTTACCAGCGCCAGTGTAACTACATATTTTGAGTTTTGTCCTTCATTGCTATCACAATTACTATTATATTTTTCTTCATGATTAATGTCATAATTTTGGTTAACCAAATTAAAAATTGAATAGTAACCCAAACCAAATCTTTATTATTACAATTACAATCTATTCATTTATATTCTTATTAATTATTTAGCAAAATGAAATTTCCATCAACCACAATCTTTGTTTTAGTTTCTTTTAAAAAGAAAAGGCTTACAGTGTTAAGTTTAAAAAATTAATGTTAAATCAAATTCTCAAATTTAATATTCTTCTTTAAGTTTAATTGTCTCGAGAGGCGCATTCTACAGCCCAAGGGGGTGTGTAACTCTTTCTGTGTTTATAATCGGCTTATAATCAACTCAAATAAAAATAAAAAATAAAAATAATTTGAATATACCAAAAATTTGGCCAGCTTGATAAAAATAAAATAAATATCAAAACATAATAAAAAATAGAGCCAATTATAAATTCATACATAAAGTCTGTTGAGGTTCACATTTCCTCAACGGGCTGCTTTCATTTTAAACAAGCTAAATCACATAAAACATTTTTTTTAAATGCATCAATTTTCTTTGTGATAAAAAAATATTACGAAATTAAACACAATTACTATTATCTTTTTCTTCATGATTAATGTAATAATTTCGGTTAACCAAATTAAAAATAAAATATTGACTCAAACCAAATATGTATTATTATAATTACAATCTATTCATTTATGTTCTTATTAATTATTTAGCAAAATGAAATTTGCATCAATCATAATCTTTGTTTTAACTTTCTTTTAGTCTTAAGTTTAAAAGCTCATATAAAAATAAAATAAAATAATTTGAATATACCAAAAAATTAGTGGACTAAATAAAAATAAAATAAATATCAAAAGATAATAAATATAGAGCCAATTATAAATTCATATATGAACCATGTTGAGGTTTGCATTTCCTCAACACCTTCAACCTTTCATTTTAAACCTACTAAAACACAATTTTTCTCTCAAAAATAATTGCATAAATCTATAGGTAGACAGTAAACACACTATGGTTTCATAATATTATTTTTTTTTAAATACAATATTTGTTTTTAAATCTATTATTAATTATATTTTTTATATCGCTCAATAAAGTTGTGTTGTGTTTCATGCATAAATTTCTTTGCTTTGGAAAAAAATAATGTTTTTTTGAGACTCTTGTTTTCTTTTTGAATAAATCCGAGGAATGTTTGTTTTTCACATAGTTATTACCTTTTTTTTCTTCTCATCATTATATATCATTAACAAGGTTATGCTCTTATTAAAATTTTATATGTACAGGTAAAATTTCCAAAGATTGTCATATTCATTATTACATTTTAAAAAATAACATGACATTAAAAAGATAAGTTATAAACAAAATTAAAAATAAAAATCAACTTCTTTAGAATAAATTTGATAACGAGTCTAACTAAACCACATTAATCATTGTTTTGGATCTTTTCAAACTTTTCAAATTATATTTAAGAGGTAGTAGCATTGTGTTGATTTTTTCAAACTTTTCAAATTATATTTAAGAGGTAGTAGTATTGTGTTGATTTTATCAAACTTTTAAAAATATTTTTTATTTTAAAATATTGATTTTTATTGTAAATCTCTCAATAATTAATATGCTTCACCCTAGAGTTCTCAAATTTCACATTCCAATGCACTCTATCACATTAACTACTCAACCTCTTATCATTCACTCAACATCATCATATACAAAAATACTGAAATCTGGTCTAAATCTTTTCTCTTAAATCCCTTGTAATAACCGTGTAATATTTAAAACCATGAATATTAAAACATTCAAATATTATAACCATATTCAAACATTCCTATCATGTTGCACTGAAAAATATATCAACCAACTATGTAATACAAACCTGCAAATAATCTATCAGCTCTCCATTTGTGGCAGTGAAAAATATATCAACCATGTAATGCAGATAATACATACGCTATCTAAATATCATTGTAATGCAAACAAAATATATCAATGTAATGCAAATAATACTTGAACTATCCAGATCATTGATAATTAATGATATGATACAAATATTACTTGTCAGTTCACTGCAACAATATTATCATTTTCAGTGGATGCACAGATTGCAACAATATGGATTAATACCTGGGGATACATATAATTAATGGATACATATAATTAATGGCCTAATACAAACATTACCTTCCCTCACGATCACTGCAACAATATTATCATCTCTTATGCTTCCATAAACTCCAAGAATATGCATAAATAGTAAATACATGCACCATCCACTGCAACAATTAATTTGTGGGGATTGGAACTAATTGGCGCAAGTAACAAATTGATTTGCATATAGGTAATAATAGTATTAATAGTGCAATAACAATATGGTATTTATTACCACAATTATTACCTGGGCAATCAAATATATGAAGTGATACCCCTTCAAGTATCATCCATGGCAATGTGCAATAGTGTGAAGGGATACCTTGTAGCATGGTAATCCATTGCAACCTTTCTTTTTAAACACATTATGTTGAAGACGTGATTTGAACGACAAAATGGATGAGTATTGGATTTGATAAAGGAGTAAAGGTTTGGTTTGGACCTTGAGAGATTTGATCCCTCTCGACACTTGGTAGAGGCACCTTTAAGATGGATCTATGCTGGTGATAACCCCCAAGTGATGATGCCAAGAACACCACCAAGCATTATCTTTTAATATATTTAAGAATCATAGAGCTACTTCAAGGATCTTCTTATACAAAGTTGTTACACTAAAGGAGGCCTCTAATTGGAGGAAGGGAATCCAATCCCTGGATTGGATCAGCTGTTATTTACAAATGGATGTGCATCTACAGATGTCATTAGTGGACTAAATTGCAGAGGATGCCTTCTATCACCAGCAATATCTTCAAATATAACATATGACAAAAAAAATTCAGCCACACAACCAACATTGGTTTTAAGACTTACACATGCCAACGAAATATATTAAAAATATATATGTTTTAATTCTCTAAATCTGCAAGCATCTTTATGGCAAATTTGGGACTTACACATGCCAACGAAATATATTAAAAATATATATGTTTTAATTCTCTAAATCTGCAAGCATCTTTATGGCAAATTTGGTTCATCCCTTTCAGCCGACTAACTTAAGCGTAGTTCATTTATATAATTCTTTTTAAATGGAAAATTATTTTAACAATTTTGCAAAGACGAAACATGAAAATACAGATTAATGACCTACAATTGAGAGAGAATGATAACACATGCTCGAGTTATATTTGAACATGATAATTACTTTACATCTACAATTGAGAGTGAATGATACAATGGAGAGCGAATGATAGAACATGCTCGAGTTATTTTGAAAATGATAAAAATGGATTACTTTACATCTACAATTGAGAGTGAATGACAAAAATGGATTACTTTCGTTGTATATGAAAATGATAAAAATGGATTACTTTAGCGCAAATTTCAGCACTGCCCTTCATTTCTTGGATTTAGTATTAAATAGAGGATTTAGACAATATACTTTCACTTTCATTCTTCGGATTTTACCAAACGTCGAGCTTTCATATTAAGCTTATTAAGCTCTGTTTGAAGAAAAAGAAAAAGAAAAATCATTGAATAGAAGAATAATATATTTCTTCCGAACCCAGTTAATTCATATTATTGCACCGAGAGTAGCGAAGTACTTTACAGCTCTATAAGGGGAAAATGTAACATTACGTAAAATAAAAAGCAATAAAGTAATTAAAAAAAATTATGCCGTCTCATAAGTTACCAAAAATAAAAAGTAATTAAAAAAATTTATGTCTACTCATCAAATAAAAAATTAAAACCAGCATAGATACATCTTAAACCTGGATCTATCAAGCACCAAGGGGATCCAAATTCTTGAGGTGTAGATTTTTTCTTGACGTGTAAAAAATTTTAAGATAAAAAAAATAATAATACACCTCGAGAAATTGGATCCCTCTTGGTTCTTGATAGATCCACGTTTAAGATAAATCTATGCCAATACTTTGGAAGTTAAGTCATATTCAACATATAAATGTCAGTTGCTTTGAACTAAGTTTTATGTATTGATTATTTTACAATTGTACAGAAGTAGTCAACTAAGCCCAACAACAATGTGAAAGTCTACTCACGGTACAAGTTACAGATAAAATCAATATGTAATCCTATACAATTGTGTGGGAGATACACTGCATAATCCTACTAGTCTATACATAACCCTACTGTAATCTTACCGTATACAAGTAAGTTTTAGTCAAAGCCCCGAGTATGTTAACCAAAAAGAGGTGGAAATGTAATGGAGGTTATTTGAAAATCCAAGGCGTGAATATTATTTGCATGATACCCTTAGTGGTGAACTAGAATGGCTACCTAAATGAAAGATGCCAGAGTGATGTTTATACTAGATATTCAGAAAATGAAGATGACAAAAATGTGGTGAAAAGCAGTCCAGCTCAGATTTACACAATCAAATAAAAAATCACTGAACAATAATGGAAAAGAAAAGTCAATCTAAACTCAAAACGAAACACGAAACATATGCTAGACAATGAACACATCAAAGACCACAATAAATATTTTTTTCTACCTCGCATATTTATTTACTGGATAGCGTTGAATAAATCCTAAACCTATGTATGTACTCATACTGTATCAGTTGTTTGTGATGGTTTTTTATCAGGAACACCAAGCACTATGTCTCCCGACAAGCTTAGCATCCGAGTAAGTTCAAGACGATACTCCAAGCCTCTCATATAGTGCCCCAAGAGCATGCACCTGGAAGCACACAAGACATTTGTTAACAGCTAAGCAAGAACATAAATAGAGCAAGATAAGATTCCTATCCATTCATATTATCATTTCCCTTGTGAAGCACCACTATCGTTCCCCTACTGAGCTATGCATGGGGCAGCTGAATGACTGATCAAATATTCATTTTCGCTGTGCAATGGTATTGTTCTTACAAACTAAAAAGTTAAGATAGAATAGATACATACCAAAATAGGAGCCGTGCAAGATAATCACGAGTTACAGATACCAATGGTTGAAACTGGAGAGAAGCATTTTCAATTATTTCCGCACTGTCCTCATCCCAGGATCTTCTAACACCGGCAGCTCCATTTTCAAATTGAGGTGGCGCCTTTGAATGCATTTTAGGAGACAATGTTGCAAGAAGTCCATGTATAACACGTTGAATTGCCTCTTGAACTTCAGGAGAGGTAGGCTCTGAGAGTTCGGCCACCTGAGGTCATGAAGCAAAGCCATGTCAAGAATGTAAAACTAATTCAAAAGTTCAAATCACAATGCGATAGTATGGCAGTTAGAGCCTAAAACAATTTCTGCAGAAGCCTCCGCATTAACATGTAGGAAGAAATATGCAAAGTAATTTACCAAAATCCTATACAGAAGACTTCTAACATGTCTAAAACTTTCAGGCAATGCTCTAGCAGCACCACTAAAAGACTTATTAATACCACAATCCAAAAACCTTTGAAGCCTGTCAAAGGAGAATCCAACAGGAAGCAGCCTACTTGAGGGGAAAATCAACCATGGTCATTGAAATGACATGGCAATTTAAACAATATCAAGTATTGTGGCATGCAATCAGTAGCAAATGCTTACAGCAGTGATAGCAGAAAAGAAGACATTCTAAACTTCTCAAAGCATTTCTCTGGAAAGTAATGAAAAACCTTTACAATAATTCTAGACCTGATTACAGTACCAGACTAATAAGCAACAGTTGCAGATCTATAATACTCCTTATATATATGTTGAGACTGGTCCTTAGTTAAATGAACCCATCATCAATTAAATAAGAAGTTATTAGTTCCTCCAATCGAACCCTATGGCTAGTACTTCATAGCAAGAGATCTTTCCTGCCAAGGATAAACCTGTCTGCTTATTCAAGGGTTTCTGTCTTCTAGTAAATATGTTCAAAGTTTCTAACTTAAATGGTTTCGCGGATTATTTTATGGCGAGGTTGCACTGAAACTTATACACAAATGGAAACACAGACTAGGGGGGTGGTGGGATACAGCAAATATTCAAAAAAGTGAGGGAAATGGCAAATGCCAAATACTATATATACATAGACGCACAAAAAACGCGAGGGATATTAAAAAATCAAAATTACCAGCCATTGCTTATCACTTATCAGTTCTTTTTAGATAATATTTTTTTGGCTAAAATTCCCAGAACGCTTTCTTTTAGGTATTTTTTCAGCTATTATAAAGCCTTCTTGTCATTTTTTCAGGCCAAAATGTGGGCCTTTTAGGCTGGAACAATTTCATAAACTCTGGAACACAGACAAAATGTGCTTGAAATGACACTGCAGACCTGAAACACCATTTCCAGAATCCAATACCACCCTGAAACCTTTCAGATTAACCTATTAAATATCAATTAAATAAAAAGGTTAGTTCCTTCAAATATATCCTACGGCTAGTAATTCATTGCAAGAGATGTTTCATACCAAGGATAAACCTGTCTGCTTATCCAAAGGATTTCTTTCTTCTACTAAACATGCTCAAAGTTTTTAACTTCAAATGCTTTCACAGATTTTTTATGGCTAGGTTGTCCTGAAACTTATACAAAATTGGTACGGACACCAGGAGGGGGGGAATGAATACAGAAAATATTCAGAAAAGCCAGATACGATACAGCAGGGAAATGGAAAATACTATATATACATTATAGACAAACAAAGAGACATTAAAAAATCAGAATTACCAGTCATTGCTTATCACTAATCAATGCTTTTTTAAATAATTTTTTTTTACTATAATTACCAGAATGCTTTCTCTTAATTATATTTTGGGCATTTTTTAAGTTTGTTGTCAGTTTTTCATGCCAAAATGTGGGCTGTTTTGGCTGGAACCGTTTCATAAATGCTCAAACATAGACAAAATATGATTGAAATGGCCCTGCAGCCCTGAAATGCCATTTCCAAAATCTGATACTACCCTGAAACGTTTCAGATTAAACTAATAAATATCAATTAAATAAATAAGCTATCAGTTCCTCCAAATATATCCTGTGGCTAGTAATTCATAGCAGGAGATTTTTCCTAACAAGGATAAACCTTTCTGCTTATCCAAAGGCTTTTTTCCTTCAAGTAACCATGCTCAAAGTTTTTAACTTCAAATGCTTTTGCAGATTATTTTATGGCTAAGTCGCACTGATACTTATACAGAAATTGCCGAGGACACAACAGCAGAGGGGGATGAATACAGCAAATATTCAGAACAGCCAGAAACGATATGGCAGGAAATGGAAAATACTATATATAGACACACAAAAAACACAAGTGACAAGACATTAAAAAATCAGAATTACCAGGCACTGCTCATCATTAATCAGTTATTTTTTTAATAAAGTTTTTTCACTATAATTACCAGGATGCTTTCTATTAGGTATATTTTGGGCTTTTTAAAAAATGTCATTTTTTTGGGCCAAAATGTGGGCCTTTTGGCTGGAACCATTTCATAAACCCTCAAACATAGATGAAATATGCTTGAAATGACATTTCCTGAATCTGATACCACCCTAAAACGTTACAGGGTCGTATCCTCCATATACCCCCTCCATTTCAGTATCCAAAATATCGAACAGCATTTCAGGCACCACTGCTAGACGTTTCCAGTAGCTTACTTTTATGGCAAGCATATGTTGGAGTATTAACACTCCAATAATATATAGGTTAATACTAATGTGGTCCCTATATATGATAGCGGCATGTGACTAAGGCAACATTTAGTTGATGAGGTTAGGGATTAGATGGTTAACAATTAAACCACCATAACCAATTGGGGATGCTATAAATAGTAATCAGACGTGATCTAAAAGTGTGTTCTTGGCTGCAACATTAATAATAAAATCTCTTCTTCTTTGCAAACCACTATCAAGCATCTGAACCCTAAGTTTCAAGTGGTATGAGAGTGACAGTGGTCCTGGAAACTGTGATTGCGTGAAGATTTAGAAGAAAAAAGATCTAAAAGTGTGTTCTTGGCTGCAACATTAATAATAAAAATTTCTTTCTGTGTTTGCTTCAGCCTCCCTTCCTTTCCCCTGGTCATCCCTAGGGTTCAATCCTTGATTGACTTCTTGGTCCTCTTTCTGGTCTGACAGCTTAATATTGATTATTGGTGGGAATGTTGCTGATGTCCCTACCTGTTGTGGGCAAGACTTGAGTTTCCCCATCCTCCCTATTCTCATGCTCCCCTTCAGAGATTCCTCCTTTCTTAGGTTGCGTTCCTTGCCTAGTTGCTTGTTTCTTCCTCCTTGGTTGCTACAGCTGATTATTTGTTTCTCCCTCCTAGGTGTCCACAAGCACTTTAGGGAAGTTTTTTGCGATGTGCCCTTACTCATGATATATCTTACATTTAAAGGGGAGTTGTTCATAATCTACCAACTGTCAAGGTTGAGCTTTATGGCCTTCGGAAGTCCTTTCTCAAGATCTACTTCCACATATTCAAGCGCATGCCTAAAGACCATCCGTTGGCTCAGATTTATCTATGTATTTGCCCAAATCATTTCCTATAGCTCTAAGAGTCTCATCATTCCAGCAATGAAGGGGGGGAAAGGGGAGACGAACCCATACTAGAACAACAGAAGGAATATCATTTTCAGGGTTGAAGTCAAGGGTCCAATGGTTTAAATACATCCCTTGGGCACCCATAAATTAGGACCACTTCTGAAGATCAAATCTGTCTTCCTTTTCCTCAAACAAGAATGCAAAGAAACCCCTGCCGCAGAATGAGTGCGAGATTCTCCCTCTGAGGAGGGGTTTCCAGTTTTCTTCCACCCATATTGCCACCGATTTAGGGAAGGTCAGATCCCAGTGAATTGATTGATAAGCCCATTTTCTGCCAGCCAAAGAGCCAAGGAAGAAGAAACCGCTTGCACCAAGATAACTGCAATCTCCTCCAACATTTTCATGAAACGAAAAGAGTCCGATTTGCGCTGAGGGGGGAGCTTCGCAATTAAGGAAGCAAAGGCGGCCGCCTCAAGCGAGGGAGGGGGGGGCAATGCCCCCACCCAAAGAAGCCATTTGAGAACTGATCAGCACGTGACAGTTAGGGAACCAGACCTGAACCAGTTAAAACCCTAGGATTACTGTGTCTTGTGAAAATAGAGATCCGATCTTCACTGTGTTTATTGTTGAGGGGGTTTATTAATCCATTCATTGAACATTGATCTCCTCTTCTTATTGCCAATTTGCCACCCACTTCTCAAACAAAAGGGTGAACGCTTCACTTCAAATACATCTTTTCTTGATGCTATGTGTGATGTGAGAGGCCACTCTTACTTCCCAGCAAAGGTGTTCTAAGCAAAGCTCTCAAAATGGCAGCAGAAGTCAATCTTACAAATCTAGAAATATACCTTTTAAGTTTTCATCTGATATTTGAAGGTGAAACAGTCCACAAATTGTGCCTTCTGTATGCTGAGCTTAGAATTGATTTAGGGCTGTTATGAAAGTTTCTCGGGTCAGTTCATTAATGTCTCCAACCGCTGCCGCTACAGGTCGTTACTGATGAATTAAGTATCTTTGGAAGCATGACTGCAAATCTGTTACTGAGCAGTCATATTGGCAAACATATTAACACCCACTCCCAGCAAGATAATCTCTAAGTTAGCAGCATCCTGACTGTAGGGTTTATTTCTCTTCTTAAATTTATTCATGCATGTATCATTTAACACTAGATTCAGACAGAAATTGGAGGCAGGCACCCATACAGAGTGCTTCCTGTCATTGAGAAAAAACCGATCAGGATGTAAGCCTTGCCACATCTGGTTCTTGATCCCTCTTGCACACATATGTAAAGGCTAGTTTTTGTCACATAAAAGGAGGATCAGTTCTTTCACTTTTCACATTTCCAATTACTGCACTTGCATTTTGCAATTTTGTGCTTTAGTATAGCCATTGTGGTGCAACCATAAGATCCAAAGCTATTAAGCAACAAGATGCCAAACACCATACCTTCTTTAGACTTTATTCTTTTCATCTTCAGGTGTAGCAGCCAAAAGCTCAAACAGAACTGCCATTTTCTTTCAATATGATTATTCTCAGTTCATTTCTTCTTGTCTGCTGTTCCCACCAGCTATATATCACATCACGCTTGCTAACTAAACTAGAGCCTGCATCTGATGTACACACTGATTCTGAGCCAACTGACTGCTGTAAATGCATACTGGGCAGATCAGATTGCTCTGGTTACACATGCTGTCTCAGAATCTTGGAGCTGTTCTGCAAAAAATGATACTATGTCCACTGAAAGAAACAATCTTCAGGAATGGGTGGCAATTATTCTGCAGGATATTCCTTTATCAGCTCTAGAAGCATCTGCCAGGATTATGCTTTTATTCCCTCTTGTGTAGTAATGCCCAGAACCTTTTGGAGAATTTCTTCCATAAATTGCACAAGGTCAAACAGCTGGCACCATTAACACTTGGTTGAAGACTTCTTCATATGCTGAAATAACCCTTCAAACGTGATTCTCAATACATCAAAATCTGCACTAAGAACTTCTAATGCATCCATATTATACCCATTGGCTTTCACATCTGCTACAAAATATGACTCCTGATCAGAAAATGATGCTGGCATCCTGAAAAGAATCCCTCAAAATGAACATGCATTTTGAGATGTTCATTTTGAGGGGTAACAGGGTCGACGTTCAAATATTTATTTGCGAATATTATTTTAATTTTTTTTACTTGACATGTTTCAGCTCAGCCTTGAACATGGACATGACATATCTCACCCATAATAGGCTGTAGAATGCACCTCTCATGCAACAACTTAAGTAACCATTGAGAAATATGCTAGCCATCCCATAAATGTTTAGAAAGCGCTGAGCAGGCAACATACAATTTACTTACTGGCAATGATATGATCATCTTGTCTACTACGACTTTCTTGTCTAGAACTTGAGGTCAACTTGCTTGAACTTTGAATGGTGGCTGAGATTTTTATAAAGCAGCAAAATAATCATCTGTACAACTATATAGGTCAAATTACAACAACATATCATTTTGTTCCCAAGAGAAGCCCCTGCCAGATGAATATTGATATTATTAAAAGCATTGAAAGATGCAGTAGATACAAGCTACTTGTTCCTAGAAAGTTGCAAGGAATAGTGACAGCTAACAGTGTTCTGTTGGGCCTTTGATATAATTACTTCAATAGCAGGCCTGAAAATTGTTCCTGTTAAAAGAGTAGAAAGCAGTGAGAAAGGCAAACCTTTTCAGGCTCCAAAGACCTCAAGTAATCCAATAAGTCATTCTTTTCCTCCCCAGCTAAATTTTGCATCTGCAGTGCTGCATTTTTCAGTCGGCTCTCTTGCAATTCCTGTAGACAAATGGCAGGTCTTTAGTTAGAGGATGCCATGGGATATGAAGGGATGTTTTGACTGGGAAAGGTAATTTTCGAGGTAAAAATAAAAGGAAAGGGAGAAACAAGTAAACATGTATAGCACAGAAGGAAAAATAAACATAGGTTTAAAGAAACAGTAAATAAACAATTAGCATAGGCAAAGAGAAACACTCGGGAGGGATTGTAAAACAAAAACCAAAATAAGGCAGTGTACTTACAACGCCAAATGAAAAGATAATATGGACCTTTTGAAAGTCAACGAAGAACCCTAATCACTGGAAAAGTTTCTCTAATATGAAAATGATAGGCATCCACCTTTAGCTTAAGTAAGGCACAAATGCCAAAGCTGTCCAGGACTTCTTCAAGTTTAACAATATTCTTTATTCCCTTCCATGCACAGTCTTTACCATCCCTACTAAACTTTTACTGTCCATTCTTTGAAGTCATGTAATATGCACACTGCACTATTTAAAACTTCACATCTAAAATGTTCAGACCCATTTTAACAAATTACAGGTTAAATTATTCTGCCTAGCAACCTGTTAAAAAACTCTAATTGACTTGCTCACGAGAATCGAGATATAATAAATTTTCTTTATTCTTTATTCCCTTCCATGCACAGTCTTTACCATCCCTACTAAACTTTTACTGTCCATTCTTTGAAGTCATGTAATATGCACACTGCACTATTTAAAACTTCACATCTAAAATGTTCAGACCCATTTTAACAAATTACAGGTTAAATTATTCTGCCTAGCAACCTGTTAAAAAACTCTAATTGACTTGCTCACGAGAATCGAGATATAATAAATTTTCTTTAGTTGCAGGAGAATGCAATGGACCTTACAATTCTTGTTTTGAAACATAAACTGGCCTGGGCCCTGAAATCACCCATTGCTCTTCTCAACTAGTTCCTAGGTCTTCAGTCTCCTAAAGTAAAGATGAAAAGAATCTAATATTACCTCTCCAGACAAGCATCATCCCTCTCTTCCCATGCCCAAGGAGAAAGCCAAACTAATCTTTCCCCTCAAAAACATATAGCAGCTTTGAACAAATCTAAAAATAAATCCATCAAACAAAAGTCATAGAAAACTGGCATCTAACACCCACATTTGAAAATCGGGATAACTGAGACTGCATGTCACGAATATAGTCCTGAGCTTCAGGAGATAATTCACCAAGCCCTTTGGGTATGTCTAACTCCTGAAGGCCTTCATCCTCTTTAGGGGCAACCTCCATTTTAGGTGTCATTTGATTACCCTTGGCTAAGTCTTTGTGATCCCCATCATCCAAAGCCTCTGGATTGTTAATGTCAGAAGTTTCTTCCTTTTGTATGGCCCAAGGAGAGTCTTCAGACATGTAGAAGCTTTTCTGGAGGCAAAGCCGATACTCTGCATTCCGTAGTGTGTACCTATGTGAAGAGGACAACAGAAAACATATAAGCATGCCTTTGATTATAACATTGAAATTTAGAAAATTCAAAGAAAATATTCCAACGAGATCAACACAATGCATAATATCAAAATGTTCATATTCAACTAGATTTCATACAAGTCACAAAAGGAACAGTATTTAAACTTTGTATTCACATAACTATTAACCATTAATAGATATCATGTTTGAACAGGTAAAAGGTATTTCTCAGTGTTAGATTTTTATCATTTAAGCAATATGATCTAGGATCTTATCTAAGAGAATAACATGCACAGCAATCAATCACAAGAGACAAGAGACACAAAGATTTTCCTCGGGCAAACCATAAAGGAGAAAACCCCGCAACTTCCTCGGAGATAGAATGAGCACCAAATGGCAGCAGTAAAACCCGAAAACATAAAGATGATCTCCAACAGCTATTCTCTCTCACTTGTGCCAGCACTTCCTCTCTCACTCATGCGCCCCAATTGAGTGAGTGTGTATGTGACAAATAGAGTCTCACTCTCTATTTATACTAGTTTCCAACTTGACAATTACTTACCAGGGCCGACATCTCTAGGAGAGTCTAATAACCCTAGTGCCCCTCAACTGTGGGGACTTTGCCCCCATGATTAACAAGAAGGGTTAACCTTGGCTCAATTGTGGGGACTATTGCCCCGACTTACAACAGAGGGTTAACCTCACTGACTTTACACGACTTTATTATATTAATGACTCTCCCGATAGGAACATCGGGGACCAATGAAATACAATATATGAAATATACAAGTGAATACATTCCGAAGTTACAAATACATCAACACTCCCTCTTAACTAGGAAGGTATTCTCTTGACACAATACATCAGTACAAGTCTTCATCACTGGATCATCATCGAAACTGGATCATCACTGGATCAACATCAAATCTGGATCATCATCAATACTGGATCATCACTGGATCATCATCAAAGTTGGATCATCACTGGATCATCATCAAAGCTGGATCATCACTTCTTTGCTATCTCTCAATTCTATTCATCACAGGAAGTTCTACAGAGCCATCCCTTTTTCGTGCTAGTTGTAGGCATAGCCTTCATGTAGGTCTTCATCTTCTTCAGCACTTATATCTAACCATGGGAGGAACACATCCAGCATCCATGTCAGAAAGGCCCGCCCAGCACTTACATCTAACCATGGGAGGAACACATCCAACATCCATGTCAGAAAGGCACGCCCAACACTCACATCTGACCATGGGAGGAACACCTCCTACATCCATGTCAAAAAGGCCCAACACTCACATCTGACCATGAGAGGAACCAATCCAGCATTCATGTCAGAAAGGCTTTACACCTACATTTGACCATGAGAGGAACCAATCCAGCATTCATGTCAGAAGGGATCTGCACTTACATCTGACCATGAGAGGAACCAATCCAGCATTCATGTCAGAAGGGCTCTGCACTTACATCTGAACATGGGAGGAACCAATCCTACCACCATGTCAGAAAGGCACACGGACTCATCACTTTCCCTTGGAAGAAACCTCAATCTGGAGAACACCAAGCTTCTCCCTAAAGTACTCAAACTTTACTCTGGCCATTTCTAGCATAGAATCACATCAGGGTTGATTACATCCAAGGATAACCTACGAGCTTCGCCAGGACTGATTACATCCGAGGACAACCTGCAAGACCGTTTACGTCTGAGCAATCTATGAGCTTCGCCAGGATTTTATGCTCAGACAACCTGTCTCACCGGCTATATGCTAGAACTCCCTCTTTCGAGAGATCTCGATTTGGATCACAAACTGGAGCTTCACTGCTCCTCTCTCGGTTGTACTCAGCGCCATGCACGACTGCTTCTTGCTAAACCAAGAGATCACACCTGATCTCATACTGAAGCAGCAACCCGAAGTGCTCTTCCTATCAATGGCACTGCCTGCCCAATCCGAATCCACAACCCTCCAGATTAATGTTCTGATTCGCCTCATACTAGAGCCCATAATCAACTGTACCCTTTAGGTACCTCACGGTATGCTTTGCAACCATCAGGTGAACATGTCTCGGATCCGTCAGGAACTGGCTCAATGTGTTCACAGCAAAGCAAATATCTGGTCTCATATACGTCAGGTACATCAAGGAACAAATCATCTGACAATACTCGTGGCATCAACCATCTCTGATAAAGCATCACTCAATAGCTTCAGGTTTGATGCCATAGGTGTAGTCATGGCCTTACAGTCCATCAACCCGAACCTCTTCAGGATCTCCATTGCATACTTCCCTTGTCCAAGGGAGATTCCATCTGCATTCTGCCACACCTCCATGCCTAGAAAGTAGTGCATCATATCCAAGTCCTTCATCTCGAACTTGGCAGCAAGTCTCCTTCTTGCAACTTTAATGAGTTCCTCTTTTCTGCCAAGAACAAGTCATCGACATATAACAGGAGCATCACTGGTCTTCTGCCTTCAACCTTGAAGCAAAGGTTGGAATATGCTTTACTCTCAGTAAAGCCTAGATCCATCATTAAGTTGTCCATCCTGTCGTACCATATCGAACCTTAGGATCTTTTGCAGTCACTCCCTCTGAAGTGGTGCATCATTCTCCCTCTACCTTTCATACTCTATGTATCGAAACATTCTGTACTAGTGTGACAAGTAGCTTCCTCTGCTACTAATATTCTATGTATCCATCTAGGGTCACTGGATACTAAGATCCTCTATCTTGAAAACGTTCTTCTCGCACCCATCTGTGAGCTTGTCATCCTCTATAGGCTTTCATCTTCAACCTTGTAGCAAATGTTAAGATCTTCATCACTCTAGGGGATCTTCAAGCTCCTCATGTATGTGTTATCCCATGGGTGTCTTTTGTACAAGGCCTTCTTTAATTTGCACACGAGTCTGCCTGTCATGTGTCTTAACTTCTAGTGGCTGCAAATGTCTCTTCGTAGTCTATGCCTTCTTTCCGTGAGAACCCTCGTGCTACGAATCTTGCCTTGTATCCCACGATGTTGTCATCTACTGCATGTTGGATCTTATAGATCCATATGGAATACATTACGGAATTCCCTTCAGGTCTCAATACTGCATCCTAGACATCATTATTCTTGAACTGGTACTCTCCTTCCCTTTCTTCTTGGCTACTTCTTCATAGCTGGAAGGCTCTGCATCAATGATGTCGCTCAACAGTGTCACATAATTGCACTGTGTCTGAGACCTCTTCTTTCTTTGAAAGTATCATCATATTATTCGTCATCTTGGATTATTTCTCGAACTATCGTCACTTGTTCTTCGGAACAAGTCTCATCCTTCTTTGCTTGTAGGCGATTGTACGTGATCTTTCCTAAAAGTCAGATGCACCAGTTGTATGGTTAGAAGCATTTCATAAGGCATATTCACAATGGAAAATTCTTATGCATAAAAATATAATCATGCAACTATTTTAGCCAATACAACATTCATCCATATCTCACGGAAACTTTCTAGATGCCTTCCATCTCTACCAGGACATCATTGAGATTGTGCACTAATCCATTATGTCGACAAAGAGGTTTCATTCTAGATAAGTAGCAATGGAGAGTTGTATAGCACCATGAGCTACTTACCAATCACATGCATAGTAGTATACTGTCATTAATGCAAACATTCTATCATGCATAATACATCAACGAATGCATAACAAAACAATATCTTGAAATGACAATTGAATACCTATATTTATTTGTTTCGTGGGTAGACTCCTTTCAACTTCATCATCTTCTTCATTCATAATAGCATCATTTCTTATCCAAATGCTTAAGAGGTTTCTTCAAGAATTGAGTTCTTCATATTCCTCATCGCTTGAGGGATCTTCTTTGAATCGTGAACGCTTGATCTTCAGTTGCTCCCATCTTCTCTTCTCTTATTATGGGTTGAGCTTCTTGTGTGCGTTCTTCCCAAAGTCTGCGGAAAGTAATCACTTCCTTCTGGCACACATTCCTCGAATGAATGAATCCCATGATCCTAGGAGGCCATACAAGGTGGTTATCACAATTTATGTATTCTCTACTTCTTCATCCACTGCTTCAAGTTGTTCTTTGATTTGAAAGACCCTTGTAAAGTTTGACTGTATGGTCTCTGCATTCTAGATCTTTACATTCTTCAACTGGTTTCTCAAAGTCATCTTCTGATTTATGTTCTTCCCTTCAAATAGCTTGGCCAAGGAATCAAACATCTTTTTAGGTGTCTTTAGGGAAGACACTTGTGGTATAAGGTTATCCTTGATTGAATCAACAATGATCTTCTTGGCCTTGACCAAGTTCTTCTTGTGTAAGGCTTTAGCCTCATCTCCCTCTGGAACTATGACCTCTCCACTTATGTAGGTGTCCAATTCATTTTCTTCAAGAATCAGTGAAAACTTATACTTCCATGCTCGAAAGTTTTCAGCTTCACCAAGCTTGTCATCAAGCTGGTGTGATAGGTCATTTTGAAATGAAAACCTCAAATGTAAATAGCAAAAGATTAGATCTTGTCAATTTGAGGTGTCTGTCTTGGTTCTGGATCTAGCTGATCTAGGGTTTGTCAGAGGAGCCCTAATTTTCAAAACTTGGAATCTTTCAGATGTGATTAGATAGAAAGATGGGCCTCTTCAAGGCGAGCTGTCCAATGTACTCCTTTTCTGAAAACAGTGGAGGGGAGCTCCCGGAACAGGAAGTCCTAGTTTTTCAATTTCCTCTGCAGAAATGCCTGATATTGTTTCTGCGGTATCTCCGAAAGTACTGCTCCTCTGTGTCTGAAATTTCGTATTGAGGTAACCTCGTCTGTCCTCTTTCCAACACCACAGGTTTGACCAGAATTGGTTTCACCAATTGGGACTTATGAGCGTTTTCCCAAGGTGACTTGTTTCGGGACTGCTCAGCATAGCGAACTTGTACGGACTGCAACGTGTCACTGTTCCACCTTCGGGGTCTGAAACGTTTACCACAAAAAGTACAGCCCGTGCCTTATCTAGAACATCTTGCGAAATTTCATTTGGACCTTCGTAGCCCGAGATCTAGCAATTCTTCCTAGGTGTCCTATTTAGGGATGAATCCTAGAAAACGCTGAAACCCTGGTTTGGAGGAATCATATCTCCCAGAATATAGCGAATTTGAGGCTGAAATTTTTACACAGGGTACATCAGGATTTTATCTTCATCTTGTGAAAATTTTGGCCCTTGAGACTTCTTCAATCCCGAGATACAGCAAATGTACCAAAACTACCAATTTTAGTATTTTAGGGTTTTTCAGGCCCGGGGTCAAACTAGGGTTTGACTTTCCCAGAGTTTTACTCAACCAAAAACTTCGACCTTGGTCTCTAAACTTCGATTTTGATGAGGAGAGCAATCCTATGCCGGGCTCACTCAAAAATTCCTCTTCTGTAAAAAGCCCTAATTTCCCGCAGCAAAAACAGAAAATGCCCAGAATCAAATTGTGCTTCGACAGAAAAATGCGCCCTTCAATGGAGAGTTAGCCTAGCCTCCTTTTGCTGATGGATTGTGGAGAGAGACCCAAAAAGTAAGAAGCCCTAGCTTCTGCAGCTGCACAGTGTCTTCTTCTCAGGTTAGCTCCGATACCATGTTAGATTTTTATCATTTAAGCAATATGATCTAAGATCTTATCTAAGAGAATAACATGCACAACAATCAATCACAAGAGATAAGAGACACAAAGATTTTCCTCGGAGAAACCATAAAGGAGAAAACCCCGCAACTTCCTCAGAGATAGAATGAGCACCAAATGGCAGCAGTAAAACCCGAAAACATAAAGATAATCTCCAACAACTATTCTCTCTCACTTGTGCCAGCACTTCCTCTCTCACTCATGCGCCCCAGTTGAGTGAGTGTGTATGTGACAAATAGAGAGTCTCACTCTCTATTTATACTAGTTTCCGACTTGACAATTACTTACCAGGGCCGACATCTCTAGGAGAGTCTAATAACCTTAGTGCCCCTCAACTGTGAGGACTTTGCCCCCCTAATTAACAAGGAGGGTTAACCTCAGCTCAATTGTGCGGACTATTGCCCCGACTTGCAACGGAGAGTTAACCTCAATGACTTTACATGACTTTATTATATTAATGACCCTCCCGATAGGAACATCGTGGACCAATGAAATAGAATATATGAAATATACAAGTGAATACATTCCGAAGTTACAAATACATCAACACTCAGTAGACCAAGGGGTTAGCTCAACAAGTGATCGCCAACAGTTGCCCAGTTGTTGGGCATTTGGCTAGTTTCAACTTTCATTCCAACAGCTGCCTAGTTTGAATCCCCCTAGGTTAAGCATACTAGTCTACACCGATGAGTTTAATAGGGATGCCATACACAAGTGTGGGGAAGCATCCCTTGGGTTTTCCCACGAGGTTTTCCTTGGAAAAAAAAATAGGTAGTTCTAAGTGAGATTTTATGTCATAGTTGCTAGCAATCCTAGTCCAAGTAATTACCCTCTTTATGTTCTCATTTTAACATAGAAGCAGCATTAGCTTACTACAAGTATTTGTTAAGATTCTTAGCCCCATTTGGTTGAAGTACAATTGATATCTAAAGAATTCTAATTTCCATAATGTTACTAATAGTCAATAATGAGTTAAAACATTTTTAACCAGATTTCAAGGCATCAAAAGATTCTTTGACAATCAACAACACCCATCCTCCCATCATATTCAGATAAGAAGTTCCACAAGTAAGACCAAAACATAAGTTGTTCACAAAGACCACTTGAAATTCCAATGGTATATCTGACAACAGAACTTCTGGCAACATTTCAAAATTATTTACAGTGCGATGAGCACCTTTGAACAAGAAACTCTGCAATAAGGCTAAAACATGAGCTAGAACACTTGAAAATGAAATCTAATTCTAACTTTTGTTTTCTAATATGGAATGACAGAAGTGAGGTTTGTGTTAGCAAAGATCTCCTCAAAAAACAAGATGTGTAAGGGCTCACTCATGTTTATGGCATGGTAGATACAACTCATGGAGTAAACTTTCATGATCTTTGACAATCTTACATGAATTCATGTATCCAAACTTCAATGCTTTCCAAAGACCAAATCAGTAGTAGTTCTCAAAACCAATACAAACACTAGTGACTAAAGGCTACCTTCCACCCATCTAATGTAGTAGTGAAGTTTGTATTGTCACAGATAAATTATCATGTGTACCAATGTCATGCATATTATCAAATGCTTAACAGCTATTATAGAACCTTTAATACCAGATCAATCTAACCACAAACTGACTTTCATATTTATAATCTTCTCTTTGGGGGCAAATGTTTTGTAAAATTTAAGTCATTATAAACCCTTGATTGTAACAATGTAAAGAAAGAGGTTGGCCTTTAAACCGTCTGTACAACCTAATTACTTTTTCATGGTTAACATCCTACCACTAACAAATATAAGGTCCTGAAAGGTTTTGCCTTCTGTTACAGACCAGATTGTCGACAACATGCTTGCCAAGATATAGCAGAGTGAGGGGGCCTTTTTCCATTGTAAAAGGCCAAGTTTGGGCTTGTTTATGTAAAAGTGGCGGTCTAGCAGGGCTCAAGACCCATGGTTTGGTCATGGAGGGTCCTCTTGGTTTTCATTCTAACAAGTATTGGCTTAGTGGCATTGTTGACTGCCCCTTGATGGGTGGAAGCTCCCCATCTTGTTGAGCCTTTTTGTGCCCTGGGTTGGTGCCCAGTGCTTCTTGGGATGGGCCCATTAGGACACATGGCCTAGGGGCTCCTAGCCACACTCATGTTTTGCTATGTATGAGGTGATTGCACGTGTAAGGGTTGTCATACCTAGTTTAGCACACCTCCTTTATGCCCACTTGGACTTTCTTCTCTATTGTATGACCCCTCCTCTTGGTACACATATGCACACTTCATCATGGCGTCTTCTTCTTCAAGAGATCTCTGCCTTGCTAAAGGAGAGGGCATTGAGGGATCTTCTACATTGTTGGCGTTAGTTGGGGCATGACATCATCCCTCGACTCATCACTTCATTCGGATGAAGCCAATTTCACTATTTTATCATTATTTCTATTATTTCATGGTTTAGTCCCCAGCTTGTGGGTGACAAACCCTAACTTTTAGTTATTTTTTCTTTTTAATAAGGTAGGCTCTAAAGTTAGATAAGTCTAGGAAGCCTCCTATAAAAAAAGGCTCCTAGCATCATTTGTAAACAAGGAAAGGATTCTAATATGCACTTGTTACTTTTTATCTTGGTCTACTGGAGCACTTAAGAAATGTGCACCTCTCTCTTTGGCTTGGTTTATATGAGATGAATGGTGAATTTTCTAGAGTTTTTGCCATCTTGCAAGGTTGATCCTCAGAATGGTTGTAATATTACTCATGGCTAGGGAAGAACTTAAAAATTATCTATTGCCCTCTTTCTCGGTTGGAAGAGGTAAGATCTCTCCATTTTCTTCTTGGTTGACGTTGCTTTGGCACCTTCGACAAGGTAAATTAGGGTTTTTGTTGGCATCTTGTCTACTTTGCTTGAGGAGACCTTCCTCTTGAAGGAGCTTTCCACTGTGGGGCTTGGAGTTCATCTTTTTCCCTAATTAGGGTTTTGGCTACTTTGACCTAATATCTGGTTACTAGCCTTTTGCCCTAGTTGGTAAATCATAGATAGCCATTTTAATTTTTGAGCAGGGAAGTTGACCTCGATCTCTAATTGCCATAGGGTTGAAAAGACTAAGGTCATAACCCCTTCTCTTCACTCTTTTTATCAAAAATATCTTGTACATTTATTACAAAAATCCAAAAAAATACAATATTGGAAAAACTCTAAAATTAGGAAAATTTATATCTCAAAAAGTATTTGCAATTTGGAAATTCTGTATGGATAAAAAATGCACCCTAGTTGAATTAATGGTGGGTCTTTGAAAGTGTTTTGATCCTGCGGTTTTTGTGTGATATCTCAATATATGTGTTGTATAGGGTTTTGTATTGCAGATCTGTTATTGCAGGTACAGCAGGTGTATCAAGTACTTTCGCCAAGTTTGAAGGCCAGAAAAGTGGTTCTAGGCATATATTGACCCTTAGGAGATTGGAAGTTCATCGGGAAATGTGTTGAGCAGGATCACACTGTCTGAGGGCTGTTATAAGGCTCATATCAGATCTGATATCCTATTTTCAGAACTGTTTAGAGGCCTCTCCTTCACCCTATTGCTCATCTCTACCCTACTATACAAGGTACACTTCTTATGGTAAGGATGACATTGTTATGACTGATTCTGAGGTATATTCATTACTTCAATACTATAACAGCAGTAGGAATTTGATGTTATATTTCTTGGGATCCGTTATAAAGCACTTTTACTCCTACCTCTCTTTCAACGATATTTATGCTTCATTGTTTTGACTCCATAAGGCACTGATCTAAGCCAAGAGGTTCCATGGGAAACGTGTTTGTGTATTGGCTAGGGAATAGCAAATATTGTTCACCAAGTTCTAGGGACTCCCCCTCCGTCTTAGGAGTTGACCTAAAGCATTGAGAAGTTGGTGACAATGGGCTCTATCTCCTCCCGTGCTTACCACTCGCCGTACCATAATCCATGACCTTGGTCAGGGTGCTATTCTGAGCAGTAAAACCTTTAGAAGATAAGGATCTTAACTAACTCTGAGAACAATTGACCAGTCAAGAACTACACTTTGTTAGAAGGGTTGATCGGGATTGTATTGGGTTGACCTTTCAGAACCTTACCTGCATTGGTAAGGTCTTGAAAGGTTGAGGAGTTCTGGAAAGTATTATCTGAGCTCAGATAAGCCTCCTTGAGAACCCGAAGGTAAGGTCCTGAAAGGTATTGCCTAAGCATAAGGTTGGTCCTAAAAGGTCAACAAAATAAGGTCCTGATAAACCCTTCTCTTCATCGCATTGGCCTTTTTAAAAGTAAATGGACCATCATTCTCCTCCTGACTAGGAATATGTGTTATATCATTGTGAGAAAAAAATCCATGGAATAATTCTAAGGCAGAGCATGTAAGTACACAAGTTGGCAATCAAGCTGCACTTCCACCTTGTTCGAATTAGCATATATAATAATGGTCATCTAGTAAATTATAATGCACTTTAGGTTGGTAATTAAGCGACTTATGTCACATATGTCACATGACCTAAATAGAGTTGTGTTAGATTAGATTAAGAGCTCAACTAAGTAAGTAGTTGTAGAGGATTTTGGTACGAAACATTGTGTTCCTTGTATGTATGGATATCTACACCATATTGAAGATGCACCAAGCATATCAACCCCTCTTTTATTATATTCCAGTTTGCGTTATCTGTTCACATTCTTGTGTGGTTTTTCTCACGTGGTATCAGAACCATGTTGAGAAGCCAAAGAGGGACTGCTGCAGATCAGAGGCAGACAAGAAGAGGTTGGACAAATGAGTAGTTCAAACCGATCAGAAAATCAATAAGAGTTTGAAGCCAGCATGGAATGATAAGTTGGTTTGAAACAAGAGTGGATTGTTTGAATATGAAAAAAATAATATTTATAGATGATTTTATAAGAAATTAATTCTGAAAGTAATGTTATCTCAATTAATTTTGGAAGTTGGAATAGATACAAAGAGAAGCCAATAGAATTGCAGGGTTGTATTTCAAAGAAATGCTGTTGGGCATTGTGTCAGGGCCTCCGAAGAGGTCAGTGTTACACTGTCATAAGGTGTAGTCTCCATGGTGCAGTACCAATGAGAGAAAGGGAAGACACAAATCGAGGAGAATATATCAGTGAGGGGGCTCAAACTGCCATGATCCAAAGTTCATGAGTTAATTCATGGGCCATCAGGGATAAAGAGAAAACCATCATGGGCCACCTTGATTGAAAGAGACATTGTCGTAAATCGACTTACCTGTGCTGCTAGGGATTGAACAGCCATTGGGAATTTGACAGAGTATCAGACTCACAAATATGCTGTGAGGAAAGGGCAAATTGCAAAAAGGTCATCATTCACTAGAGCCCAAGAAAAGCTTAATTGGTGACACAGAAAATAGAAATCAGAGTCATAGCCACCGTGTGTGAGAACAAAGCTCATGTGGCAATACAGAGATCCATCAGCGATGAGTCGTCCCACAAAACCATTACACAGTGAGTTCTGGGAATTAACACAAGAGGCATGAAGAATCAAGATAACAAGAGATGTAGTATCAAACCTATGACAGAGAAGTGTAGCTGTGGGAATTTTGGTCATGGTATCAAACCTACAAAAAGAGAAAAGCCGCCGACCTGAAAGAGTGACAGGATTGGGGGCAAAGATAGTCTAGTCCAAACTTAGAAAATTAAAAAGGGAAGATAATCAGAACACCCTGTAGGTGAGTCCACATATATGAATGAAAGTTGGGTTTGATTTGGTGAAGACTTGAAATAAAAATTGTAAATCTGTTATAGTCTGTTTTTCCTTATTAGAAATTATTTTAGAAGAATAACAGGAGAAAAATCTTTTTATGAAATTGACTGATGAAATAGGCAAGTAGAGTTCTGGAACAGTCAGAAGTACCAGGGATATTTGCAGAAAATGGCATCAAAGACATGGACATCTGTGTTTTAACATTTTCCCATCTTTCCATTTTAATTAGGTTTGAGATGGTTGATGGCTACCTAATATTAAGAAGATGGAAGAGAGATGTGAGACATGCTCCAGATGGAAAGCAGCACAAAGGAGCTTACCCACAGTGGGGTAGGCAGAGTGTTGGAGATTACACATGCTGAAGTTTGTGATCTAACAAGAACACTATCAACCCCAATCAAAATATAGAACTGAACCACTCATGGGGCATAGGAGTAACAACCAACAACCAATCTGAATCATAAGCCTTGTTCTTAGGAACAGAACTCCTCAAGGCCCATCAGATTAAGAATGTCGTGATTTTTGGAGATTCCCTCTGTCATGAATCAGGTAAGGAAAAAAATTCCCAGGGAAGGAACAATGCAACATAAAATATTCCAAAGAATATTTCGGAATCTCGACAGTCTGGATGAAGTTAAGCTGTATCACATTCGGAGGCAAAACAATGGCATAACTGATCGTCAAGCAAATGAAGCAGTTTCTCAGGACAAGGGGGTCCTGGTCAAAAATGGGGACCACCATGAGAGGTTCTGACTCCACTGGAGTTTATGATATTGAGCATGGTCAAGACCCCATCAACCTTAATCAAATTCATCCAAGGCATGGGAGGAGAGCATCCCACATCTCAACACATGGAATACGAATAGCATGCAAGACATATCATCGCATTAACTCTGCACGAGGGAGCCTTTACTACCCCCCCCCCATGCCTTAGGCTTCCTTGCATTCTTGACCATGGTAGAACCATGGTCAAACCTTAGGTAAAACCAAGGTTATGATCTTCAGTGCATCGAAGAGCTTCCTCGCGAACATATATTTCTACTTCCATGGAATAGAGATTGATATCACCACAGCTTACACCTACCGGGGGGCCAGTTCACAAGACCTTGCTTTGTATGAGGCAAGCCATCCAACCTCAACTCGATAGAGGGTATGGTTCCCTAGCCCTCATCGAGAGACAATGCTTTCAGGGTCAATTTCAAGACATCTCGTCCAAACTCTATCTCATGGAGGCGATTATCAAATCCACAGTAGTCTATGGCTTTGAGATTTGGGGACCAAGCTTGTTCCAGACAAATTGGTCTCAAATGGAGAAAGTTCAGACCTTGCTTCTCAAACGCATCATCCAATGCAAGCGTACACTTTCACAGCCCATTATTCAGGCAGAGTTTGGTGTTCAACCATTTCACCTTGAGGCTATCTTTTACTTTGTCTCTTTCTTACATAGAGTCATATCTCTTAGAGTCTCTACCACCAGGAGAGAGCGGTACCCTTACCTTGCAATTTGCTCCTTAGAGACCCTTGCATAGAATCGCCCCACAAGCCGTGCACGAGGTTGGTTTACGAAGGCGTCTCGACTTCTCCAGTCGATGACCATCTCCCTAGAGCAACTTCCCCCCTTCAGGTACTCCTTAGATGTGATGTAATATCTCATTCCGACTAAACAAATACTATACCGGGACATCAAAGACAACATATACAGATTGTACATTCAAGTCACCTAGATCTTACCTTCGACAAGCCTGGGCCCAAAGATGTCTTTCTACTTAGAGCAATTTTTGGAGTTATGGGATGGTATCATTGTCCGCCCCCCATACACGTAGAGAGTCCAGACATTGAATGGATTTGCTCAGGATCCCTTTGAGACAACTCCAAGTCGATTCTCATCGACTCCAGGTAGAGACAAATCACCATATCCCCCGATCTGATAGGATCTGTCAGGTGTGCCGCACACAAAAGGCGAAGACGGGGATGCACCTCATTTTTAGGTGCCCATTATACCATGAGATAGAGGACGTTACTTCTGCCTATATAGAAACTCAAGGAGCTCCCTCTTTACTTTCTCTCGGTATCAGGATCAGAGATTCCTAGCCCTCCTAATCAAGGAGATATTCAATTACAGATCTCAACTCTTACACACCCACCCCACCTTGAGACGACTAGGAGGATCACCTCATACTTCCATGTTGATCCATCAAATCGAAACAACAAGCATCAGGCAAAGTTTCAAAGTACTTCAGACAATAGAGTGGTGAGACCTCGGGTCTCCCCTCAGCCTTCCCCCCAAGAAGATCAATAGATATCGTTGAGACTGGTTCAAAGGGGCCAAAGCATACATCTGATCACACATCCCCATAGTGGCAGAGGGATCAGCTCCAAACAAATTTTAAATAGAGCTCCCCCTGCATGTTAGATTTTCTCCCTAACCCTAATTAAGCAACCAAAGATCTATTCAGAGCTTCTTCCCTTCGAACTAGAATGGTAGGAGAATGCTTCCTTGCTTCTACATCCCCCCTAGGGTTGTACAAACGGATCCCACTATGTTACCTAAGGACTCCAACAGCAACCCAGTGCTCCGGTTTTCCCCCATTGCCCTTGATCATCTGACCCAAAAGACCCTGACATCGTTGGCCTCATCTCTCTCTCTCTCTCTCTCTCTCTCTCTCTCTCTCTCTCTCCTTATTGACTAGTATCGAGTTGTTCAGTTTAGTTTGTGACACTCACTTTGTACTTCCACGCCTATGATATAGTTATATACTTCTTTCCTATGATACCAGACACATCCAAATAGGCCATAGTGTCCTATGTCATGGTGGCGAACACGAACACGTCCTGACACGATGTCAAACACTTGTTTTGAACTTGTCCTGTTTTAGGACATGTCCAAAACACGTGTTCGACACCGTGTCAAGACGTGTCCCAAAATCAGGACACCATGTTCCTAAAACAAGACACTGTGTCCCTAAAACAGGACACTTTTAACCCAAAAAAACTGTAAAAAAACAAGTTTATCCTCATTCATTCACATTTTTCAGTGAGAATTGAGCTCTAAAAGTGTTTTTTTTTAAGGCGAAGAGCATTAGAAGGTTTTCCATATGGATCTACTCCTTTTTGTATTTGCCAGTGGCATTCCGACATCTATTTAATACATTTTGATATTGGTGACTTAATGAGAAATATGATTTTGACATCTTTGTAATAGAACATTTTGATTTTGATGACTTAATGAGAAATTTTATGAGTCTATGAGAACCCACTACACCGATGGAATTAGAACCCCCCATGTTTGTCATCCTTCTATTTCTCTGTCTGCAATTTGTGATGTATTTTTATTATTCCATATACATTTACATATTACATTGTTTAGCTCTTAGTTGTAATGTATTTTTATTATTCGTCTATGTACATTTACATATTACATTGTTTGGCTCTTGGCCTCTCAAATCAAGTCAGGAAGCACACCAATAAGAGTATTCTGTGGGGGCATATTCCACAAACAACATCACAAGGGGGTTCATATCACATAGGAGAGGTTTCCCCTTATTTCTACTCCTACCCATGACATTCAATCTAAGTGGCATCATCATTGTAAGTGGCATAATATAAAATATAAAGGGTGCTTATTAATGGGAAAAGATAATAATAGGGTGTGGCCCATCCATGTAATATAATCAAATAGAAGTAGTCCTATTTTGATTGGCTTTCTTATGCCTCTCACGGGCATCCAATAGTGAGGGCGAGAGAAGCCAATCACCATCCTTTTTCCCTTGTTTCAATAGTGGAGTGAGGCCTATCCCTTTCTGCTAATGGGGGTTTCAGTTAGGTCTATCATTGACATATGCATTGTGATTTGTGAATGTGTAATGTGTATTGATTGTAATTTCTATTGAATATTTGTAAATGTTCTAGTTTCTACAAACATTTGGATTTAAATGTGTGTGTGTGTGTGTGTGTGTGTATATATATATATATATAAGACGTGCCCTCTGTGTCCTGATATGCCCTCTGTGTCCTAAATTCCGAGGTCGTCGTGTCCATGTCGGACACTCGTATTCTCGTGTTCTCCCTGTCCAGTGTCCTCGTGTCAGGTGACTTGGCTTCTTTCATGTTGGCTAGGCCTAGTGATTAGCTTAGTCAGATACTTATATAGGTGGTACTTTTACTTCATGTATCTTTCTTTGTCTTGATTTCAGCAGTCACTAGGGGTTGCTTTTGCACTCCCACATTGTGCTCTTACTAGATGTATCCCATAGTTGCACGGGTACCGCTCCCTGGATTTTGGTAACTCGTACCTGGTGTTTCCCCGCTCTTGGGAGCTTGGGAGCTGGTACGAAACATCCCCTTTTTTATGGGAGCTTCCTTGGGAACTTGGGAGCTTTTTGAGAGCTTTTTAGGAACTTTCTTTTGCCGCTCCCTTTTTATTGGGAGCTTGTAGAAGCTCCTTGTCTGTTTGGAAGCTCCCAAACAAGTAGGGAGCTTCTACAAGCTCCCGACCATTTGGAGGCCAAAATCATAAGAAAAGTGTTGAAAATCAATTGAATGATTGAAGTTTATTGTGTCAAGAAATCACCAATAATAAAAATTTCAATTGAATCTTTCAATAATGCCATTTTTTTTATTTTCAAGGTTATATAAATAAAGAGGGTCCACACCTCTTAAATGTTTAGATCCATTCACACTCAAAATATATGGTGCAAGTGTACTTAGTGAATACAAATGGACTTTTTACAATACTAAGATATTGAACAACTTTAATTCATATCTCAAATGATTATAGCTAGCTTACGTTATTCACACTGACTGATATAGCAATTTAGGATCATAAACCATATCAAACTCAAGATACCAAAAGATTTGAAAGTTTGTTAGTTGAACTTAAAACAATCAAGTTCATTCAAATTAGAAGTAAGTAGTAGTTACCATAAAAAAATGCAGAGGTGCCCAAAGACTAAGCACTCTTAGGAGCAATAATATAGATGAAGTTGGAACAAGGAATTAGAAAAATATTGGATCTTATGATTTATGAAGCTATTGGTGCTTCATACACATATATGCAACCTACCTTTACAAACTCGTACAATGAGATTTGTATAATGTGGACCTAGAGGAGTGAGCAAATTTTAAAAAAATGAATTTCATGACACTACTAGAGGATTAAGAGGATAAAATAGTTTAAGCAATGAAATTAATCAATTATGTTGTTTTTTAACTTTATTTTTTTTAAATATATTTAAAAAAAATTAATATATATTATCGCCGCTCCCAACCCTACGTTTCCTGCAAATTTGGGAGAAGCTTCTAGCCGTATCAGATACTCGTGTCCGCGTACCCACCGTACCCACGTTCCAGAAACTTGTGCAACATAGATGTATCCTCTAGTCCCACTGACCTACTTTTGTGGTTATTCAATGAAAATTGATAGAATTATCTTATCTTATCTTACATAAGAATTTTGTATGGAGTGCCCTAATGGCCGAGGAAGGCATCCAGGTACATGACATGCCAAGTCCTTGGGATCAGTGCAAGGTTGGTATTAGTGCAAGGTGCACACTGCAACCTCTATATCCACAAATACCACATTTCCAATTCCTCCAAGAGATTTTTCACCCTGCATTTCTAACGTTGTCAGCGCCCACCATCATGTGACACTCTCGAGACCGAAACTGACCATCGCTACAACCCCTAAAAGCACACTTATACCAAATGATCATACTCAAAAGAAATCAGATATCCAACCTATCCCATCTACAGAAACGCAGATCACCTATCTTGGGCCAATAACAACCTTCCAATCACTAGAAAATCCTGGTCGTCTCACCAAAAAACTGATTACAGGTTCGATCTGCTCCATTCACTGAAGCTTGGGCATCACAACCACTGAAACCCTCCAACAACTGCTCAAAAGGAGAAACCCATTCCATACATGGATCTGGAGAATTTAAGTTAACGTGCTATGATTCCGTGTTAAATTTCAAACCATGGTAAGCAAATTTTGCACTCCAAAATAACCTAAACCTAGGTAGCTTAAAATTGAAAGCCCCAATCAAAACATACACTGCTAGAAATTACAAACAAGCTAACAGCATATACACAATGTAGAACACTCAATACTGCATCTACTATTTACTAAAAAAGAAAAATTAAACCACAATAGCTCAAGACTAAACTCGCCAACCAACAAAGTGGTGCACCCTAGGTCTCTTATATAGAACAAGACACAAACAAAAGATACAATGTATCTAGTCAAATGCATGAAGCACTCAAGGCGACTCAACCAAATCCTATCCCTAATCTAGTCAGTAAGTGTGCCCCCCTTAAGGGATAGAAATGCCAAAGATAGAACACCCCAATTGGAGGATCATTGTGGCATCCATGGATGCACACTCCTTGGAATCCATGCCCTCAACTCCGCATGTAAGCACCCTAGTAGTCATAGGGATTTGTGCCATATTCTAATAACAGATAATACACGCATAAACAAACTCCAAAATAGCAAAGCTAACTTATGTGGATCAACAGTCTAAAACTGGAACTAGAAGAGATTAACGCATGCATGCTGGAGGCAGCATGCACGCCCCCACTCTCTTTCTCCTACATTGAAAATTTTGTAACCCTAACCCGGTTTCAGTTTCAATTCACTTCATATGGTTTAATGCCCAAACTCCATCATGCATGTTCATATAAAAATTAAAATTTTAACTTGAAACATGAAACACATAGATATTTTTCAACATTTATAAACTCAAAATTTTATGACATCCCTACTTTTCTTACTCAAAAAAATATTTCAATCAACACATGAAATTTTAAGACTCGGAATTTTGACCAAAAAATGGTCCAAGAAAAACCTCGAAGGGAAAACCTATATGAGAGAATTTTTTTTCAGGAAAAATACAAATCAGAACAACAGTACTCATCTCCCTTATCTTCTCGAAAAACGTGCAAGAATCACTCTGTATGGACTGCCTCGATTTCTATGTTGTACAGTCGACACATGTGGCTGTATGGTCTGTCCTTCCTCCTCAAAAATCGTATTGTTGTGCGGCCTGTTAACAACATTAATTGTTCATTAAATCACCTCGAAATTCTTGCCAAATTTTGCCTCGATTTGTGTATTGTACGGACTGTACAAAACCCTATTGTATTGCCTCTCCTCGAAAATTGTGTTGTTGTACGGTATAGTCTCAAAATTTGTGCCTGCTGAAAGTTTGCCTTGGGAAATGTGCCAAAAATTATGCCCTTCCTCACTATGGAAGTTTGTGCAGGAATTTTCCTCTCTCAATTTCTGGAATTAAATCTCTTCAAACCCTTGTTTTCTTCTCTTGCTCTCTCCTCTCCAAAAATTCTCTCTTTGAAATGTCAACAATGAATTCTTCAAGCCTTTCCCTAGCCTTTTTTGTTGAAGTAACCACCATTAAAAAATCAATGGCCAAGATTAAAATTAACTTAGATGAGATCTAGAGCCAAGATGACATCTCACTTTTCTCATTAAAAAATCATTAAATGACTTTTTAAATATTTAATGTGAGACATTACTTACACACCCACCGTTTTAATTTCAATAAAGTCACTTTTAAATAATTAATGACTCAAACTCATTTAAAAGTCACTTTATTAAATAAAGTCATTCTCACTTTTAAAATATGCTAGGGACCACATTTAAACCAAAGTGGAAAAAATCGCCGATTTTTCGGCGATGTCACGAAAAATCACGATTTTTTTTTGCTGCCGATTTTTTGGCCCGAAAAAATCGCGATTTTTTGAAAAAAAATCGGACTTCGAGAAAAATCGGCAAAAATCGACAAAAAATCAAGAAAGATCGAGAAAAATAGGCAAAATTCGGGAAATAAGGGAAAAATTCGGTTAGCAAATTTTGACCCTATTGAAGTACAAAATTTGCAATTTTTAATGCTTGTCGTGGTTTGGCGATTTTTTCACCGATGTTGCCGAGAAGAAGTTTTCTAGACCCTCGCCGATTTTTTGTCGATGCCAATTTTTTTCACTATGATTTAAAGTGGCGTTGTCCACCCCAAGGCATGAATGGAAAAATACTTCCTAGGTAAAATTTCAACGCTCCATCTTACCGAGGAAGGTGTTTTTCACCACCCCATCTTGTCTCTTAAATGAATATGCTTTCCTCTTCCCAAAGACTTCGTGAGAATGTCTGTTACCTGCTCATCAATAAAAAAGTACTGCTACTCTACAACTCCTCTCTGAACATAGTCTCTGATGAAATGGTATATGATCTCAATATGCTTTGACCTGTCATGAAACACCAGATTCTCAAAGACCCTGATGCAACTCTAATTGTCACAATGAATAATAGTAGGCCTCGGCTCCTAAACAAATAAGTCTACCATCAACTTGCAAAGCCACAATTATTCGCAACTAACCTAACTGGCTGCCATGTACTCAGCCTCTGCAAAACTCAAAGCAATGGACTTTTGATTTCGAATGAACCACGACACAACTGTCGAACCCAAACTAAATCAACAACCAAAAGTGCTCTTACGATCCGAAGCACTGCCTGCCCAATCTGAATCTCTGAAACCAACCAAGCCCACTCCACCTGACCTCCTGTAGTCCAGACCATAGTCTAGTGTCCCAGCAAGGTATCTCAAAATGTGTTTTGCAGGTGTCCAATGCACTCTCTTGGGCTCCACCATGAACTGACTGAGAGTGTTCACTGCAAAACTCATATTTGGTCTGGTGTTGACCAGATACATCAACGAACCAATAAGTTGACGATACAAAGTAGGATCCACCAACTCTCCCTCAAAAGCAAGAAGCTTCTTCTAGTTAGTGATCACGGGTGTGGACATGGGCCTGCACTCCTCCATCCGAAATCTCTTCAGAACATCTGCAACATATTTTCCTTGCCCCAAGAAAACATGTCCATCCTCTTGCCACACCTCCATGCCTAAATAGTAATGCATCAACCTGAGGTCTGTCATCTCAAGCTCTAAAGCAAGATCTTTCTTGCATGCCTCAATCAAGTGCTCTCCTCCTGTAATGAACAAATCGTCAATATAGCAGAAGAATGAGCGGATCACCTCCGACAATGAAGTATAGGTTGGGATCAGCATCACTCTTCTAAAACTCAATCGAAAGCAGATATGAATCAATACTCGAGTACCAAGCCCGAGGGGCTTGCTTCAAACCATACAAGGCCTTTTTCAGCCTACATACATGAGACTCCCTCTCATGAAACTTAAATCCTTGTGGCTGCTTTAAATATACCTCCTCCTGTAGAAGACCGTTGAGGAAAGCGATCTTCACATCCATCTAATGAATCTTCCAACCCATCTCTACAACAATGGAGATCATTACTTTGATCGAATAAAATCTAGCAACCGGCGCAAAGGTCTCATCATAATCATCTCCCTCTACCTGTGAGAACCCACGCACTACAAATTGAGCTTTGTACCTCTCGATGTTGCATGTTGACCACCTAATCAACTAGGTGGCCAACCATCTACCATGTACATTGAAGATGAGAAAGAAGTACCTAATAAAGATTTTTCAAGCGAGGAAGCTCTTCTTCTTATCTTTTTTCCATGAAATTTCCGCACCCATGCAAGAGATATTGTACTGATATGTCAGCATAGAGGTTTAGTTTTTGTATAACTTGGTTCCCTAGGACTTTATCATTAGGGAAGTCCTTTCATCAAGTGTTTTTTCCCTTAGATAATTAAAATTTGTTTTTAGTGATTTTAATTATCCGAGTTTTCTACCCAAAAATACCTCCTAAATGGTGAAAGGTGTTCTAATGATCGAGTTCGCGGGGCGACTAAGACCTAGGAATGTTTTATGTAACCATGATAGACACTATCCAGAGTCTTGCGGAATTTCATTAGGTTTCACTTAAGATTTTTTAATTTTTGGTGATTACAAAATGCCCCTCAAAAATAAAAATGTTGTAATAAAAAGAGGGTGAAATGGTATATAATGCCCATGGATTGGGGTATGGGTACTCAAAATCAATGGCATGAGTCCTCCTACACCCTTGGGCAAAGTTTGAAGTCATTCGGACAGGTCTTGCTAAGGTTTTGGTCATGTTTATCAAAGTCAGTCAAGGAAATCACGAAAATTGGCAATTAATTAGCAAGCCAAATTTTGGAAAAGTGTCTTAAGTCACTTAGAAGGGGAAAATTAAGTTTCTAAATTATGTTATGTTCGTAAGGTGACTTTAGAAGAAAAAAGGGCCCCTCCCATGCAAGTGTTTCACAAGAATGAAGATGTCGCCAAAGTGGGGTCACCCTCCCTCTTCATGGAAATTGAGATATTTAAAAATAAGCCAAAGTAAGGGGTCCCACTTTGGTGGTCCCCCCCTTTGGGCCTAAAATGAAGATTAAAAATATTAGAGGGGACTTTCTCCACCATTTTTATTCGATTTCTCACCCTAGGAGGTGCCCCCAAGAGAAGTAGTTCCACTCTTTGAGCTCCCACTCTCTCATTTTGACAAGTGGCATGCATGCACTTGGGCTCTCTCCTCACTCATTTCCTATTTAAGGAGGCTTCCCCTCCTCATTTGGGTTACAAACACACACACGTACTCTCTTGCTCATGCTCTCATTCTTTCTCTTGCTCTCTTACCCTTGCTCTTGCTTGGGCCATTGTAATTTTCAGCCATTTGGCTTTGTTAATAAAAAATCTTTAGAGGAATCGTGTGCCCATTGTTTCCATTGATGATTTGCTTCAATTCTTAAGGAGCTACACAAGTTTGGTTGGCCAAGGAAGCATACTAATTTGCTTTGGTAAGATTAATGGTATTTGTATTCCATAAATTTTGAGCTTTCATTCTTGTAGTAAAAGAAATTCATATATTTTTTAGTTTGAAGTTTATGATTTCTTTGCTCGTTATTTGGTTCTCACCTTCTAGTAGTTGTGTAGTGAAAATCTTGTAAGTTGCAGGTTTTTTGGATTGAAGAGTGGGATTCCTCGGTTGGATACCCCATTGCTTCACTTCTTGAAGAAAAAATGACCAATTTTCTCTTTCTTTACATACAAATTTCAGCATTTTAATTTTAGTTTGTTGAGTGTTTCAAATCTGATTTTAATTCTTATATACTCAAGTTCTTTCAAAATTATTCATTTGGCGACTTTATGTAAATTTTGTATATATATTGCACTAACATACTAACTTCCCCAAAGTGATTTTGGGCACATTTTATCATTTTCTGTTTGCTGGTTTTTTGCAGGTTGGCGACAAAACAAGGCAAAACTCTGTCAAATTTCAACCATAGAAGGGTGCAAAGGCTACCCCGAGCTTCAAGGTCATCACAAGAAAGGGGTGAAAACATTGTTTTTCCCACTTCTTTCTTCTCTTTCTTTATGCTGAAATTTCAGCCATTGTAACCTAAGTCACCTGACACAGCGACACGAGACACGAAGGACACGGCGATTCGAGTGTCCGACATGGACACGAGGACACGGGACATGAAGGACACAGCAATTCGAGTGTCCAACATCGACACGATGACCCCAGGAATCAGGACACGTAGGACACGTTATATTTATATATATTAAAATTTAAAAATATAGACATATAGCTCCAAATATTTACAAATATTCAATAGAAATCAAAATCAAGCCTTCAAATCTTCTTCACCTGAAAAAAAAACCACTCTTTGAACTCTCCCAATATTTGCAAATGAGAAAATACAAGTGAAAAATCATTTTTAAAGAGAGCCCTGCCATCTTTTTTTCTGTTTGAGTGTCCTGCTTTTGGGACACGTAGTGACAATCATGGGACACGGGTGTTCGAACACGGGACATGCTGCAGAGAAGTGTCGGACACGCTCTGTCAGTGTGGCCGTGTCCGACACGCGGACACGGAACACGTAGCCCAAAACTAGCGTGTCCGGTTTCTTAGATTGTAACAAGTCTAAGAGAGTCTCTTGGACTTAATTTCTTATTTTGCATTTTCAGTTAAATCGAGTTTTATTTATTTGCCATCCATTGCTAGCAAAAGAAGTTGGGCTTTCCCACCTTTGCATAAGCAATTGTTGATTGGCGTGGGTTTAGATTAGTTTAAGTTTTTTGTTTTTATTTTCTTTTTATTTTTGCCCACACCTTGCAAGTGATTTGGCTATGCCATCCTTGTAAAATCATGCCGGCTAAACTTTCAATTTTTGTTATTTTTATTTGTCCACACCTTGCAAGTGATTTGGTTTTGCCATCCTTGCGAAATCGTGTTGGCTTGTATCTTTCTTTCTTTTATTTTTATTTGTCCACACCTTGCAAGTGATTTGACTATGCCATCCTTGCAATATCGTGTTGGCTTGCATTGTTAATAATTGTTAAATTCTTCATTTTGTTTAAAATAAACCTTACCCCAATCTTCGCCCAGTATTCACTCCCCTTGCCGGTTGGTCCAACCCTGGGTGACAAAAAAGGGAGAAGATTCGAGTTGGCTAGAATAATAGGCATTTCAACCCATTATTCCAAGATTGAGAAAAAAGGATTAGTTTGTGGAGCTAGAGGGGTAGAGGTCGTTGGGGACCTCGTGGCACTGTGTGTCCTCCTGTTGAGCACCCGGCTAGTTCTTGGGATTGACTTGTGGAGCTAGGAGGGAGCCTTGTGCTCTCTCATTGAGCACCCAACAGTTTTTCTCAGTTGAGGGATAAGGGTTGGAGGTAGACACATTAGTTAGTTGGTTTATTTTCTCATGCAAACACATTAATCCCCCAAGTTGAAGAAAGACATTAAAATAAATTAGAATCTATTGGACCACTTGCACAACATCACGATCTTTCATTTTATTTACTATTGCAGTCATATTTCATATGGTTCAGTTCTACTTCAAGCTCATCTTGTACACGTTAGTTCATTTGCTTAAAGTATTTTACATTTGATGAATGCGGTCTTTTGATTATTATGGAGAACGAATGATTTAGAGCAATTTGTGCATTTTGGAAATTTCATTGTAATCTTTGCTTGTGACTCCATAGCTCAATTCAGGAAGGCACTGGTTTAGTAATACTATATTTCTCTTGCAATTATATTTGGTTTACAAATAAAGAAAGACTTGTCTGTCATTTGAAATTATTGCATTTCTGCATGATTGATTGCCATAAAGCTTAAATTAATCTAATCATCTTTTAACTCCTAAAACATGACCTTTGAAACATAACAAATAGGGACTACCCCTCTCGACCTTTTAGGAGTTGGGTCTAAACGGAGGAGTTAGGAATCGAGGTGGCATTGGGTTCTAAACTCATAGTTGCCCTCGGGAACACACCTAGTGGTTGGAAGATTTTTCCACGGTCAAGTGTTTTAGGCGACAACACTTCCATTTGCAACATGCTTGATTTTATAGAGCCACTTGGAAGTCACAACTAACTTCCCCTCTGATCTCGGAACAACCTCCCACACATCATTCTTCATGATGGAATTGTACTCTTCCATCATGGCATCTCTCCAAACCTGATGTGCAGATGCCTCCTCATAAGTAGCAAGCTCGGACTCACGTAAGCTGGTCACCTGTGCCAAGTAACTAGAAAATCTCTTTGGTGCCCTGTTCTCTCTGACCTCCCTCCTGGGTGGCCCCACAGACTCCTTTGCTTCATTCATAAGCTCCTTAAGCCAACTTGGCTTTCTCTTCTTGGAAGTAGCATCCTGTGGAAGACCCTCCTCTTCGTCATCATCTGACGAATGTCTCCCTGAAGAAGTACCTATGGTCTGAGATCCTGTGCTTGATGAACCTGAACCACGTGTGACTGAATCATGAGGGTGAAACCCGTCAACCTGTGATCTGTGAACCTGTCCCAGTACCAGAAGTCCCTATAGACTGTATCCTTGAAACTGATGATCTTGTAACCTGTGACCCAGTCACCCCTAAGACTTGTGACCATGTGCCCTGACTCGCTGAACTTTATGATGTTGTCCCCTATGGAGTAGTAATCTGCTGCTGCTCCTCTGACTCCCAAGACTTTCGAAAGGCCCGCTCCTCCTCAAATCTCACCTCCCTCCTCACCACAACTTTCCTCTGTGCAGGAAGGTATATGCGGAAAGCCTTCGAAGTCTCTTCATAGCCAACAAAAATACCCCTCTCCAGTAGCCTCCAACTTTGTCCTTTTCTCAAAAGGGACACGGGAATATATAGGGCATCCAAAAATGCGGAAGTGGCTTACCTCAAGCTTCTTCTTGGTGAACATCTCCTTAGGAGTTTTGCACCCCAAGGCACGGTGTAGACTCCTGTTTTGTACAAAAACGGTTGTACTATAGGCCTCAGTCAATAGGAAGAAAGGAAGATTCTGATCATGCAACATGGCTCTTGCTGCACCTACTATCGCACGGTTCTTCCTTTCAACCACTCCATTCTGTTGTGGAGTGTAGGGAACTGTCAACTACCTCTTAATGCCCTCCTGTCTACAAAACTTATCGAAAGCATGGGAAGTATACTCACCCCCATTATCTGATCTGAGTACCTTGATTTTCTTTCCTGTCTGGCTCTCCACAAGAGTTTTGAACTCTTGGAACCGAAGTAAGACCTCCTCTGACTTCTTGCTTCTGAGAAAGTAGATTCAGGTCTTCCTAGAAAAATCATCGATGAATGTGATGTAGTACTCAAAACCTGTCAATGAGACAAAAAACATGGGACCACATAAATCTGAATGAATCAAATCAAGCACTCCCTTCGACCTGTTGTCCCTGCTCAAAAAACCAGTTTTGGTGCACTTTCCCAAAGCACACCCTCTGCATACACCACTCTACTCTGTGCTGAAATCTGGCAAACCTGTAGTCATGTCTCTCAGCATTCTCAACGCTGAATGATGAAGGTGGGCCATCCTCCTGTGCCATAACTCACACAACTCACTGTTGATCTGTGTGTGTGCCAGTGCATGATGTGGCTGGAAGAGAAGCTTGTACAATTTCCCGCATCTAACTCCAATCACGTATGAAGAAGATGGACCCTCTGCTTTGGGAAAGATGTACACATTCCCATCTAGGACATATACCCCAAGGCCTCTGTCCTCAATCATGGAAGTTGAAACAAGATTCTTCTTCAGCCTAGGGGCATACAAGACAACCCTCAAAAACATGGGCCCCATGGACTCCCAGTCAAAGCGGACTATCCCACGCCCAACTGCTCTCACCACTGTATCACCCAATACAACCTCCAACTCCAAGCTTGTCTCTGAAATCTCGGTGAACATGTCTCGAACACCTGTCATGTGACTCGAAGCTCCACTATCAATGTACCATGTGGAGAAAGTAGTGGAAGCACTCAATGAATGTCCAACGATCATAGAATGCTCCATCTGGTCCTCAATATCCCTGCTAGTGATGGATGATGCTCCTTCTCTACAAGCACCAGCAAAAAGAGAAAAACTCTCTCTCAAATCTAGCAGTATACCCATCAATCTCTGTCGAAGTTGTTGTCTATTGTTTCTTCTTCTTCTTCTTGTTTGGGCATTGTTCAGCGTAATGCCCAAACTTCTGACAAGCAAAGCATTTCACTTTGCTCATGTCCTTCTTCTCGCCATCCTGCTACTTGGTTTCACCCTTGGAACCCTTCTTGGACTTCTTCTTTCTTCCCCTTCGCTGCTAATGCCACATTCTCCTCATCCTCCTTGCTGTGAGATGTACTGCCCTGTACATATCCCCTGTGTGTCTCCTCCTAAATGAAATCATCCCAAAGACGATCCCATGAAGGCATGTGCTCACGAGCAACCACTGACTCCACGAATACAGCCCATAGCTTCTGCACACCATTCAAGGTTGTACGTACCAACTCGACACTCTGCATCACCTCTCCAACAGCTTCGAGCTCATAACGAAATTGTGTGATCATGGTCAAGTACATAGTTATATTATCACCCTTGTTCATCTGAATGCTCTTTAACTTCTCCCTTAACACCATTTTCCAGTTTTCATTGGAACTATGGTAAAGATTAGTCAAAGCAGTCCACATCTAGTGAGCATGGTCTTTACCTGATACATGTAGAATCACATGGTATTTTATTGCATCAAGAAGGATTCTTTTGGCCTTTATATCCTTCTTGTCAAATACGGATTTAGCTATTGCATCTATAGGAACGATCACTGGATTGGCTTTAGTGTTGTTCACTATGTCCCATAGATCACTATCCTACAGTATTAAAACTATTCTAGCCTTCCATGGGCTGAAATTTACTGCCCCATCCAACCTGTCCTCTAACCTAAAACCGGTAGCCATCACTGCAAATAAGTCCAAGAACCATGTTTCTTCTCAAAACCCTTATTCTTCCAAGTCTAAAATTTATTTTGAGTTTAATTTTCAACCTTCAACACTGCTCTGATACCATGAAAATTTTGTAACCCCAACCCAATTTCAGTTTCAGCTCACTACATATGGTTTAATGCTCAAACCCCAGCATGCATGTTCATATAAAAATTAAAATTTTAACTTGAAACATGAAACACATGAGATATTTTTCAACATTTATAAACTCGGGAATTTATGGCAGCAGCCCTGCTTTTCTTACTCAAAAAAATATTGCAGTCAACACACATGAAATTTTAAGACTCAGAATTTTGACCAAAAAATGGTCCAGGAAAAACTTGTATGAGAGAGAAATTTGTTTTTTCTTCAGGCATAATACAAATCATAACAGCAGTATTTATCTCCCTTGTCTTCTCGAAAAATGTGCCAGAATCACTCTGTCTAGACTGCCTCTATTTCTGTGTTGTACAATCCAGACGTGTGGTTTCCGTTGTACAGACTGTCCTTCCTCCTTGAAATACATGTTGTTGTACGCCTTGTTAACAGCATTAATTGCTAATCAAATCACCTTGAAATTCGTGCCAAAATTTGCCTCGATTTGCATGCTGTACAGACTGTACAGAAACCCTGTTGTACGGCCTCTCCTCGCAAAACTGTGTTGTTGTACGGTACAGTCTCAAAATATGTACCTGCTGCAGCAGCCCTGCTTTTCTTACTCAGAAAAATATTTCAGTCAACACACATGAAATTTTAAGACTCAGAATTTTGACGAAAAAATGTTCCAAGAAAAACCTCGAAGGGAGAACCTGTATGAGAGTTTTTTTTCTTCAAGCATAATACAAATCATAACAGCAGTATTTATCTCCCCTGTCTTCTTGAAAAATGTGCCAGAATCACTCTGTCTGGACTGTGTCGATTTTCGTCTTGTACAGTCCACACGTGTGGTTGTACAGACTGTCCTTCCTCCTTGAAATGCATGTTGATGTACAGCTTGTAAAAAGCATAAATGCTAATCAAATCACCTTGAAATTCGTGCCAAATTTTGCCTCGATTTGCATATTGTATGGACTGTACAGAAACCCTGTTGTACGGCCTCTCCTCAAAAACTGTGCTGCTGTACGGTACAGTCTCAAAATCTGTGCCTGCTGAAAGTTTGCCTTGGGAAACGTGCCAAAAATTCTGCCCTTCCTCACTTTGGAACTTGTGCAGGAATTTTCCTCTCTCGATTTCTGGAATTAAATCTCTTCAAACCATTGTTGTCTTCTCTTACTCTCCTCCAAAAATTCTCTCTTTGGAATGTCAACAATGAATTCTCCAAGCCTTTCCCTAGCCTTTTTGTTTGAGTAACCACCATTAGAAAATCAATGGCCAAGATTAAAAATAACTTAGATGAGATCTAGGGCCAAGATCATATCTCACTTTTCTAATTAAAAATCATTAAATGACTTTTTGAATATTTAATGTGAGACATTACTTACACACCCACCTTTTTAATTTCATTAAAGTCACTTTTAAATAATTAATGACTCAAACTCACTTTAAAAGTCACTTTATTAAATAAAGTCATTCTCACTTTTAAAATATGTTAGGGACCACATTTAAAGTATCTTTGTCCACCCCAAGGCATGAATGGACAAACACTTCCTAGGTAAAATTTCAACATACATAACTCCAGCACTGCTCCCAAGAACACTAATGCTGTGCCATCATACTGATCTGCTGCACCTTCATGCTGACTGCACAGGAATCATAGTAGCCTCTGCTGAAACCGCTGCACCATACAGAAGGAGAACCAGCTACCGAGTAACAAGGTAAAATTTCAACATTTACAAACATAACTTACCAAAGTTCCCCTTTAAAACAACACACAACTATATAGAGATAACAATATTTAACTTTTCCTTCCAATGTTCTGATCAAAACAAACATGTCAAAAATATCAGCAGAGGAGACATGGACACATGACATTATAAAAATACTCGTTGATAACATTTAGTTCCAAGTGAAACATAAGATGTAAATTACCCAGTCATCATCGAAGAAACCAGGAGCCTTGAAAGAGGCTCCCAGAAAGCCTCAATTAAGACATGAAACTGATCAGATGGCAGCAATCCAAGCATTCCAGATATGGTCCTCTTCATTGCATCCAAAGTATCAGCAGATACATCTTTTTGTATAAGGCTCACATCCAATGGCTCTATCTCCTGTATCAAACTCAAAAGCACAGAATCCTCCTGGAACAGAAAATAATTGACATCAGGACACCATCTAATAGTAAAGAATGCCTTAATTTATAGCATAGTAATTCACTACTATGTATTTAATCTCCATTCATTTGATTTTACATGCCTTCTGCTATGGGTCATTGGCCACCGTAAATACTTTTTTAAGCTATACAGGTCTCCAACTTCAATGAAGTTCTTAGTTTGTAAATCAACAGTCTAACAACATTAGATTGCTAGTGCTCTCCTCGTTATCTTTTTCTTGCAATCTTTCCACTGTTCTTGAGCTTAAATGATTGTTGACTATATGCTCAAAATGTATTTAGTTTATAGTACAACGTCTTCAACTCTGTTTGCTTTGCCAATTGTTACCAGGATTTTTCTCTTCTAGATTTAATGTTCTTATACATCACTACTTACCATAGGCAATGAACAAAGATAAAACTTAAATTAAATCAGAAGTGGATTCTTCCACTAACTAACAGATGGAAATTATTTGGATCTGTTGTCTGAAATGTTTCTGTATGTGGCTTTTGTTCTAACTTCTAAGCTTACTTGACATGAAGGATTTGTTGCTAATTTATCAATATGATAAGGTGAAGCATTGTATCTAGTATAGGAATAGGAAAACATCAATATATATGAGAGTCTCAGAATTTCAAACTACAGAATTTGCTTCAATATGTAATAGCAGAATACATGCTGGTCCTTGCTCTGTGTTACCCCTATACCAGCAGGGGTGACTTGATGATCATATTTGTTTGTGATTCCATCACAAACTGCTTTCAAGAGAGGAGATCTGTAAATTTGTATAGACCATTGGTCAGAGATTGTCCAGCATGATCAGATGGTTCCTGTACCTTGGATGTGCCTAGAGGAGATGGTGTCAGATGTGCCAGTGCTGTGATATTTCTCACCCTCGTTGATTCTTGGGATGTTTTCCTTTATGTTGATTTGATCATGGAATGTTACTTTTATGCTTGGATAGTGGCTCATAACACTTAAAATTGTTATTCATTACTAAGACGTACCATGGTGTTATCATAATTCTGCCTTAAATAAGTGGGTCATCCGGTGTTTTATCCATTTCCACCAGATCCCCCTTTGTAAGTGATCTATCATTAGTAATTCTTCAAGGTCTCAATACTATTCCTATGTATGAATGCCTAAATCAAAGTTAAAAGAGTCTGGTACTCTAAAATTGGTGCTGTTAAAGAAAATTCTAAAGAACATGAGCAATGTCCCTTGCCAAAAGCCAGGTTCCCTATGTCCCACAGGTTATCAAAGCCAAATCCAAAGCAAAGGGCTAAGCCAAAAAAAAGGTTAATAATTAAAAATTAATAAAATGAAAGGGATTGCAAAAATGAGGCGCAAGGAAAGCGTAACTCATGATAAAAAAGCACTCCCTTTCATAAAGCACACGTGGAAGAAAAATATATAACGCCAACTCTTGAAAGCTAAATGGTAGACCTATTACACTTAGTTTCTATGATACCCCCTTTCCTTCCCTAAGTACCACATTCATTTCATTAACCTCACATGACTTGGGAACTAGGTAATGCACCTTGACTTAGGGGTTTAATGTTGGTCACACCATAGTTAGCCTAATGATTTTAATGGATAAAAATTAAATAAGTCACTGAACCATTAGAAGGGTGTAATTGTTAATTATTTCATGTCCTTTCTTCATATTTGGATGCATTTCCTAGTCAAATGTGGGTTGAACCCTTTAGTACATGGAGGTCATGTTGAATTTTATAACTTAGCACTAGCAGTACAATTTTCAGATCTTCATAATTATGTCCTAATGATTATCATCCCACTTTTATCATTGCATAATTACACACTGAAAATTTCAACATTCACTTGTAGCAGAAAATAAAACAAGGATCACTGAAAGATAACCATGCACAAGAGACACAAGAATTTTTATCCAAAAAACCCCAATAGGGAGAAAACCCAACAACTTTTCTTAAGAAGATTTCCAATAATAAGAGTACAACAATAACAATGAAGAAACCTTAATCACAAGGGTATGCCAAACATCACTAGCTACATAGGGTGTGCACTTCAAGAGGAGAGATAGTGAACCCTAAAGAGAGATGAGAACACTTCAAAAATGCTTCAATGGTACTTCACTTGCCCCAATAGAATTGTGCACTAGATAAAAGAAAATGTTTTTGGACGAACTGGATTTTCCGTCTTTCTCAAGAAAAGTTCTTCATGATGATGATGCTATTTTTCTCCCCGTATGCTCGTCTATTCATGCATAGAGTTCTAATGTTGAATAGACCGAATAAGAAGTCCTGAACACTTCTTAGATCTTGTCAATTCAACAATAGTCCTCTAACATAGAATAGATTACTCCGAGCACCATTCATAATGAATGTCAACCCAATGCTGCATATTGGAGAAACATCAACACTCCCTCTCAACGAGGAAGACATTCTACATCATGCCAAGCATCACACTTGGTGAGAATGTATGTATCTGGAGTCACATACTCCCAGCCAAATCACAGACCTATGTCGACACCTTGAGTCTTCTTCACTTATCCATGGTCTAAGTAAGACCATGCCAGGGCCATTCACCGCTAACCATGTACACATGGTCATTTCGGGTGAGTGAATGTATCATTCTCCACTAGCCAAATCACATGGTCCTGTGGTAGTCTACTAGCCAAATCATGTGGCCCCGTAGTACTCCACTAACCAAAATACATGGTCTCGTGGTAGTCCACTAGCCAAATCCATGACCCCGTGGTACTCCACTGAGACATGGGCCATTTCCCATTTCCCATGGCCCTATGAATGGAAGTCACCCAAGGCTGCTCATCTGTAGGGCAATCCATCACTAGCCGAATCCACATGGCCCCGTGAGTGTAAGACATCCAAGGCTTCTCATCTGTACGACCATCTATCACTAGCCAAATCCACATGGCCCCATGAGGGGAAGACATCCAAGGTTGTTCATGTGTAGGACCATCCGTCACTAGCCAAATCCACATGGCCCTGTGAGTGGAAGACATCAATCTGTATAACCATCACGATGTTTGAGCCATCCACCTCTCATGAATATTTGTCACTCATCTAGTAGAGCCATCAACACTCCCTCTCACTGAGGAAGTCATTCTCCATCACGCCAAGCTTGTCTCTGAAGTATACAAACGTCGCCTTAGACAAAGGCTTGGTGTGAATATCTGCAGTCTGTCATTTGTGGATATATATTGGAGCTCTACTACTCCCTTCTACACCATGTCTCGGATGAAGTGATATTTGATCTCCAAATCAAATAGTCCTGTGACACTAGCTGCAATATACTCCACTTCTGTTGTACAAAGTGCCACAGAAGCCTGCTTCCCGTTAATCATAATTAATCCAAGCTTAAGCAACACCCAAGGTGCTTTTCCTATCCACTGCACTCCACCCAGCCAAAATATGTATATCAAGCAACTTCACTTCATCACTAGATACATCTCTCAAACCATATCCAACTATACCATGTAAGTACCTTAGTACATGCTTTGCCGCAATCCAATGTACATGCCTTGACCTAATCATATACTAGCTCAGGGTTCTCACTACAAAGCATCTTGTTAAGGATCCAATCAATTGCTTGTCCATTGTGGGATCCATCAAATTTGAATCTACAGCAGAATCACTCAGCTTCTTCAGATTTGTCATCATAGGTGTAGCCATGGACTTCAAGTCCATCATCCCAACTCTCTCAAGATCTCAATTGTGTACTTCCCCTGACTGAGGAAGATCTCATCTAATCTCTGCCACACCTCTAATCCCAAGAAGTAATGTATCAGGCCAAGATCCTCCATCAACAAGTTGTATTGTAGCTACTCCCTTTGTGTTGGAGCACCCTACTCCCTCTACATTTGAGTATCCTGCTCCCTCTACATCCGAGTATCCTGCACTCTTTGCATCTAAGTATCCAACACTAAAGCAACCTATTGGCTTTTGCACTGTTGATCCCTGTGTATTCATATATGTCATCTCCCACCAAATGGGTCTACCGAGATGAGCCTCCTCCTCCCTCAAGAATATTGAATACAATCCATGACTCTTTCTAAGTCTACAAACTGTGCCCTTCCTGATGCCAATTAGAATTGCATGCTTGATATTGTAGAGCCTCTTGGAAGTCACCAATGGGAACTACATGCTTGATATTGTAGAGCCTCTTGGAAGTCACCACTGGGAACTGCATGCCCCTCTACATTTTGCAAAGCATCACAAAGCAATGATGGCCTCTTCTTTATCACTACATCATCTCTCAGAAATCCACGTGTTCTAATGGTTCTACTGGCTCTACTGTCTCGTCCTAATAGTTAGAAGGATGATCGCTGTCCTAAAGGGACACTCTTCTTTCAAACCTCCTGCTCCTCACAATCAAGCTACATGTGAGACCTTTTAGATCTCCTTAACGCTATCGTCTTCATCCTCTTCTTCCTCGGCACAACAATGTTTGTTAGGCAACCAAAGATTCTCTCTGGCTTCACTCCTGCGAACGCTTCCTCAGGAGTCTTGTCCCCCAATATCAAGTGAGGACACTTGATCTGAGCATAACTATCGTACCGGATGCATCTTGCCATAAGAACATGAGTACATCTTCACAGTCTTCACAATGGACCTAGTCTCCAACACATGACAGAAATGTCCACAACAGTTAACCAATACCACCTAAGCAGTTATGTTATTTATTTCAATTTAAGTAAATAGAACTTATTGCACAAAGCATTAAATACTTATCTTTGCTTGTTTTGTTGACTCCCTCTTGATCCTTGCCTTCTTGCAGAAATCACCGAAGTCCTCAAAACTTTGATCTTCTTCGTCATCAAGTCCTGAACTCCTGGAACTTGTTGAAGTCAAATCACCGAAGTCCTCAAAACTTTGATCTTCTTCGTCGTCAAGTCCTAAACTCCTGGTGCTTGTGGAAGTCTTCATCCTTGGTCTTTGTTACCCTGCACCTGTACCCAGCGCTCCTTCAGGTGTGCCCCAGGGAAAGAGCCAATTTTTTTACCAAGAAGGGTGTTATTGAGCAATGGGGTCATGGCTAGGCCCTTTGGTTCCTCCTTTAGGGGTACTATAGCTTAATGGCACTACTGACTGCCTTGTGCTAGAGTTTTTAACCTCGGGGTTGGTGACCGGGGTCCCTAAGGATTGGCCACTGGGTCACATGGCTCCATATATTGTTTATATGCTCCAGTGGCCTCTGCATAGCCACCAAGACACCCTCCTAGTCCTTTACACAGCGAGCTCTCCTTCTCCTGGGCATTCTTCCTCATCAGGACGTTCTCTCCTTCACCAGGCCATGTGTCATTTAAGGGGGGTATTGAGGGATTTTACAGCATCTTGGGGTTAGTAGGGGCATGACACCCCCCTCCCAACTCACTCCAGCCTTTCATTTAGAGTGACTCGCTTCATTAGGCTATTTTTGGCACCCTGGGGATTAAATATTCCCGGTAGCCTACCTTAAGCCTACATTAAGTCATATTTTATTATTATTTTGTTTTAATTTTAAGTTGACATTTTTAAAATTATAAATTGACATATTTTAAAGCATGTAGGCCTGTCATCGATCTGCATGTGTCTCAATGCACTAGATCCAAGATCCCCTTTGACCTACTGTCACTCCTCTCAAAAACGGCCCTTAAACCAATCATAAATCTGTCTTTTGACAACCACTTCAGATTTGCATGTTACGTCACTATTAGTACCATAAATATGTGCTTCAACTTCACACAAAATGAACCCCATTTCATAAACTCCAAGTCTGCAATTTTTGGACCTGCTTTTTCGAACCACATTTTTCTGGACTTGCTTTTTCATACCCTAATTTTCCTAGCCTATTTTTTTGGACTGTATTTTTTCGAGCTTGCTTTTTCGGGCCCATTTTTCAAACCCTAATTTTTTGGGCCTGTTTTTCGGACCCTATTTTTTCAGGCATGTTTTTTGGGGCCCTACGTTTTCAGACCTCCACAGATAAATGCACCCCACTAAGGCAAGTACCAAAACACTAATTTCAAGCCCAATCCGTGGTCAGAAGTGTCCAAACTTGGAAGCCCTAGCTTTCAGACTTGGGGCAAGAACTGCTGCAAAGGCTTCTTTTGGTACTGCTAAGATACCATGTGGAATTTTATAACTTAGCAGTACAATTTTCAAATCTTGATAATGATGTCCTAATGATTATCATCCCACTTTTATCATTGCGTAATTACACTGAAAATTCCAACATTCACTCGATGCACAAAATAAAACAAGGATCACTAAAAGATAACCATGCGCAAGAGACACGAGAGTTTTTATCCTGGGAACCCAATAGGGAGAAAAGCCAACAACTTTTCTTAAGAGATCTTTCCAATAATTAGAGTACAACAACAACAATGAAGAAACCTAAATCACAAGGGTATGCCAAACATCACCAGCTACATAGTGTGTGCACTTCAAGAGGAGAGATAGCAAACCCTAAAGGGAGATGAGAACACTTCAAAAATGTTTCCTTGATACTTCATTTGCCCCAATAGAATTGCGCACTAGATAAGAGAAGATGATTTTGGACGAATTGGATGTGTAAAATGAGGAATCATTCCTCTTATTTGTATTCATCAAGTCACTTAAATTTCATTTATGGGGCCGACTTGCTATTTGACCACTTCAATCATTAATTCACTTGTTGACCATATATTATTGGATTTTTTGTCTTTCTTAAGAAAAGTTCTTCATGCTGATGATGTTATTCTTCTCCCTGCATGCCCGTCTATTCATACATAGAGTTCTAATGTTGAATAGACCTACTAAGAAGTCCCAAACACTTCTTAGATCTTGTAAATTCAACAATAGTATTCTATCATAGAATAGATTACTCTGAGCCCTATTCATAATGAATGTCTACCCAATGTTGCATACTGAGAAACATCACTAGATCCTAGTGTTTCTCTATGATAAAAGACATGTTATGACACATGATGATGCCTAGGCTTACTTTGAGGAGTGCCCCCCTTGCTCACACACATTTGGAGATACAAATGGCGCCTAGTAGCTCTAGGATGGGGTCATCCCCTTCCTAGTTGGATGATGATGACATTTCCTTAGCACGTGGGAGTTAGTTGGCACTTGTTTTGACCATTCATTACACCTTGGACCCTTGGCATAAGTTATGGAGGAGTTTGTTACACACTTAGCATCCTTTTGACCACATTGTTGATAGGACGTTTCACACGTGTGGCCCATTTGAGGAGTTTGTTGCATGATTTGATGAAGCACTCTAGGGTTTTGACCCATGTTGGACCCCAAACGCACATGGCACATGGTTTTGGTGGAGTACTCTTGGTTTTGGAGTTGTTTTCTATGAGACCTACCACCTTTTGTTGGTTTCCACGTGACTTTGCACCACTTTTGAGGAGGGTGTTGAGTTGTTAGAGGGATCTAAGGGGTCAAACCCTAGATCTAATCTGTTTTAATCATTGTTTGACCATATCTATGAGGGTGTTCTCCCTTTTTTAGCCTATATTGTATTTTTCACATGCATTTGGCCTAGATCTAGTGGTGCACCCCCCTCTTCTTCCATAGTTAGTTAGGGTTTTGAGGTTGGTTAGTCCAACAGCCTCTTAATTTATGCATTTTTTACCATGTCTAGAGGAGATTGCTCCTCCTTGGGATAGATCTAGGGTCCTATCCCAAGACATTATTATTCTTATTTGGAGAGTTGTTAAACCAAAGCTCTATATAAGAGACTCCCTTCTCATTTGCATTTTGTTGTTGATTGGAGAAGAGAAATAGAATTTCCTCTTTGTTTATGTTAGTGGTGTACATGAGGAACCTTTCTTATGATATGAGGCACATGTTATGGTGAATAAATCTTGGAGGTAATACTTTATTTTTTCATTGTAAGGCTAAGTAGATCTAGTTCATTGATCAATAAAATTTATTGCTTGAAGGAAATCAAACGAAACTCTCTTTGTTTTCATATATTCTTTAGTATTGTTATGTTGCTTGCATTTGGCATCCTTGTAGGAGTGTTTGCCTACATTGAAGCACTTGGATTGCATGACTATGCCAAGCAAGGAGAAAACTCTTTTCAAAAAATGGATTGTAAGGTCCATTCAAGGTAATAAAAGTTGGAAAAATTGAGATAGACATAGCATCATCACAAGTTGTCCTCATATATCTTTTATGAAAGACATAACCTCCCTAGCCTACACCAAAGTAGGGCACTCCATCGTGTTTCAAAGTATCTAGGCAACCTAGGAGAAATGCAAGCACTTTATTACGATGAGAGAGGATGAACCCACTAAAGGTTACTTAGACAAGAATCCTTCCATATGGAGTGGTAATTTTTTTACTCTAATAACAATTGTTTGATTAAGGATCCTTGTTTTGATGCCAAAAGTCTTATAGTGCAAAGGGAATCTACACTTTGGCTAACTTGTACGATTCCCATAGACATGATCTGATGCCATGGGAAGATCCAAATAGAAACACATTCTTAAGTCCACAAATGAATTCAATTTTCAAAAAAATTGTGAATTGCCTAATGAATTTTTCCTTGATTGAATGGTGTGAGGGTTGCATGCAATCCCCCATCCTTTCTACACTTAATTCTCCAATATTTCGGAAAATCCTAATGAGTCAGATAAATGTGGTTGGGTCAAGTCCATCCCAATATTTCGTGACTATGAAGATATAGTTGCAAAGCATATTATGATGTTCAAAGAATTTCTTTTGGCCTGGGATATTCGAGGATCTCAGAATGAAGAGGTTCGTCATATCTCTTGATTTGAAGAATAACAAGGATGTGGGAGATTGGTATGATGAGCTTCCTCATGGGGGATATCTTCACTCTTGCATTTGGTCAAGGCATTTGAGAAAAAATGAGATCCCAATCTTGACGAAGAAATTATGGGGGCCATGATTGCTCTTCCCAAGAAGGAGCATGTCCAAGAAATCCTTGAAGACCGTTTTGCTCCTCTTAATTTGTCAAGCACTTCAGATGAGTTACCAACGACATTCACGGACAAATTTTGTGATCAGTGTGATTATCCCACTGACCATGTCCAAGAGTCTCTAGTAAATGCTTCAAACTGCGGTATCAAGGATGAATACACCCACATGAATTCATGTGTGCTACATTTGGGAGGCAAGGCTCGTGCTTGGTTTAAAGACCTAAACAAAGGTACAATATCCTCTCTTGCAGAATTGAAAAAGGTATTTTGCAACTATTGGTGCCTAGAAAAGCGTAAGAGATGGATGCCCTACGTCGAACAGGAGAAAGGCTTGTTCAAGACAGAAAGTCGGGAAGAAGACCAAGCCCTTAAGGAAAATATTGAAGAAGAAAAAAGCAAAGATGATCATATCGTCCCAAACCTAAAAGAGCATGAAGCAGACCTTGTTGAAGAAATTTGTGATGAAGATCGAACCTTAGAAGGCTTGCTTGAAAAAACCATTGATCAAGATCTTGTCGATAACATTCTAGGCCTCATGTCCGAAGAAGGTACTCCTAAAGACGAAGATGATGAGGCTCAAAAAAGTGAAGACAAAGAAGACTTGATTGAAGAAATTGAACGCAAGAGAATGGTGAGTTCTCCTTACCCTCATTTCAAAAATTCTTATGATATCTTGGGCTTCTTGGAAAAAAATGGCAGGATCCTTGAAGATGATGATTATTGGAAGTTGCTTCGTCCTCCAATCTATTCTTCGAGGGTTGGCAATATCATATCAGAAAACTTAGAAGAAATCTACGAACCTTTCCTGCCATCCAGAAGAGAAGAAGAGATCAATCTTGATCAAGTCGAGCAGTATTTTCATACAGGTTTCAAACGATATGAAGAAGTCTTTGTCGAAGAATTGCTTCCAGCTAAGAAAGATAACGAAGATATGGTTGATGAAGGTGTCGTAGATGCTTCTCCTTGTCCTTTTGGTGATGGCAGTTTGGTGAACCTTCATTTCTCTTCACCCATAAAGACGGATCATTTGAAGATGAGAGGTTTGAGGATATTTCAATTAACGAAGATGGCTTCCATGGATATAATGATGCACATTTCTCTTATGGCGATGATGATGTGGGTATAGATTGTTGGAAATTTGTTGAAGAACCCATACATGACTCCTCCAGCAAGGGATGTCTAAATTTTGAAGACCTCGGGAGGCCTACCTTTGAGATCCCTCATGATTTGGTTTGGTCACACTCATTCACTATTGAGGATAATATAAGGTTGCATATGGAGAATTCTATTGTAAATCTTAATCAACTAGGTTTACCTTCCCCTAGGGTGGATCTCAACCAACACTCTCGAGTCTCAGCTATGCTTCTCAAAAAATGATGAAAGTTTTGGACAACTAGAAGATCCAAGGAATGAAATTGTTTGCTCTTGAAGTGATAGCATGTCATATACAGCCTTCACCATCGATGTTGTTGATCAATTTTGGAAGATGAACTTTGATGGGGCCAAGTCTCGGTCAAGTATGGGTGCAGGGATTGTATTAACTTCTCCTTGTGTTGATAGTCATTGTTTTTCTTTCCGCCTAGGATATGAAGGAGCTAAAAATGTGGTTGAATATGAATCTCTCTTGCTTGGCCTTGACTTAGCTAAAGAATATGGGATTAAGTTTTTAGATATTGTTGGCAACTCTAACCCAATTGTGATGCAAGTCAAAGGAAAGCTTGCATGTGAAGATCAAAGGTTAAAAAGGTATAGAGATGCAGTGCAATTGGACACAAAACATTTCTATGCCTTATCTTTACAAATGGTTCTCAAAGCTCGAAATCAGCTAGCTAATCCCTAGCAGCATCTGCTTCCGTTCTTTACCCTTGTAATGTCGTTCTACAATCAGGAATAGTGCAAGCATTTTCCATACCTTCAGATCCTTGTAACCTTGAGGATCGACAGACTTTTGATGACAACGAGTAGATGCACAGGTTTATGAACAACACGGCAGAAATGTTTTAACCTTATTATGCAAGGTTCTTTGATATTTGTGAGGGTCGTTTGGGGCCACAAATAGAGATCGGTGTGAAGGCTTATGATGGTGGTAGTTTCTACTTGAGCCTGGGTCAAGCATGGATAGAAAAGGTTTGTGAAGGTGATCCTTTCCTCTGACAAGAGCTTGAAGGCTTCCAAATTCTCAGCTATGCTTCTCAAAAATTGATGAAAGTTTTGGACAACTAGAAGATCCAAGGAATGAAATTGTTTGCTCGTGAAGGGATAGTGGGTCATATACAGCCTTCACCATCGATGTTGTTGATCAGTTTTGGAAGATGAACTTCGATGGGGCCAAGTCTCGATCAGGTATGGGTGCAGGTATTGTATTAACTTCTCCTTGTGTTGATAGTCATTGTTTTTCTTTCCACCTAGGATATGAAGGAGCTAACAATGTGGTTGAATATGAATCCCTCTTGCTTGGCCTTGACTTAGATATATGGAATTAAGTTTTTAGATATTGTTGGCAACTCTAACCCAATTGTGATGCAAGTCAAAGGAAAGTTTGCATGTGAAGATAAAGGTTAAAAAGGTGCGGAGATGCAGTTCAATTGGACACAAAACATTTCAATGCCTTATCTTTACAAATGACTCCCAAAGCTCGAAATCAGCTAGCTAATCCCTAGCAGCATCTGCTTCTGTTCTTTACCCTTGCAAAGTCGTTCTAGAATCAGGAATAGTGCAAGCATTTGTCATACCTTCAGATCTTGGAAACCTTGAGGATCGACAGACTTTTGATGACGACGAGTAGATGCATAGGTTTATGAACAACATGGCAGAAATGTTTCAACCTCATTATGCAAGGTTCTTTGATAGTTTTGAGGGTCGTTTGGGGCCACAAATAGAGATCGGTGGGAAGGCTTATGATGGTGGTAGTTTCTACTTGAGCCTGGGTCAAGCATTGATAGAAAAGGTTTGTGAAGGTGATCCTTCCCTGTGACAAGAGCTTGAAGTCTTCCAGATTTCTGATTTTGTCCATCATTCCAACCCCATTCAGATGGAGGTAGTACCATTTATTCAACTCATCATTAATGTGGTTTTATCTTGGACTATTTCCAAGGACAAAGGCAAAAAACTTGGCATGAATAATATGCTCAAGTGGTTGCATTGGTGGTATGATTTCACTTCACCCATCTATGTTATCATACTTAGGGTAGGTAGGTGTAGTCCCATTTAATTTCAAATTTAGTTTTACCCCAGCATTGCTTTTGTCGAGTAATTTTTATTGTATCGCATTTCATTTTGAACAAGGCAAGACAAAAGTGTCTGCCCCCGATGCATTTAATGTCTTTGTTGTTAGATGTTTGTGTAAATATACAAGTACCCAAGATATTTTAGGGGGTTCTCATACACTCTCGAGAAGAGCACATGTCCCAAAATTGATGGCAAGTGTTACGCCTTAGTGTCTGAAGTGTTCCTTCCAAATGTACAAGAGTGAGGGGTTTTTTTTTCTTTTGTAAAGTCCAAGTTTTTGGGACTATATTGTATAGAGTGTTGATTTTGGGGATAACAGGTCCCCTTGGTTTCCACTTCAAGGAAGTGTTGGCCTTGTGGCACTGTTGACTACCCTTTGGGTGGGTGTTTGATGCCCTTGAAACAAAACATTGGGACACATGGCCACACTCATATTTTGCTTTGTAGAGGTGATTGCATGTTTAAGGGTTGTCATACCCATTTTATCACACCTCATTTTACCCACTTGGACCTATTCCTTTTATGCATAAGCCCTCCTCCTAGTCTTCAAACCCATAAACACCATTCCTTAAAGAAGAAGCCTACATTGTTAAAAAGGAGGGTGTTGAGGGAAAAGCACTGTTGGGGTTAGTTGGGGCATGGCATCCTCCTTTTGGATCGCCTTAAACTTGGTGGAGCCTAATTGCCACATTTTTATTGTTATTTTATGTCATTATGTGGTTTAGTCCCCAACATGTGGGTGTGCAAACCTCAGATTTTATAATTTTTAGTTAGCGTTGTAGGCTTGAATTTGTAAAAGGTTGAGGGTTGTTTCATATAAATAAGACAACCTCACCTCATTTGTAGAACATGGACAAGGGTCCAAACATTAATTTTTTCCTTTTTCTCTTGGTTTATTGGAGCTATTGAGCTAGTGCGCATCTCTCACTAAGATGTCTTTTCATGCTTGAAGGATGAATGGAAAGATTTCTAAGGTTTAATTTTTGTAATGACAAGTTGATGCTAAGACTAGTTGTAATAACTCATGCTCAAGGATGACCTAAGGTACATTTATGTTGGTAAGTTTATCTCCTAGCCCTAGTTTAGCGTTGCTCTTGAAGTGCTTTGAAGTGAGTTAGGATTTGTTTGCTAGCATTTTATCAACTTGCTTGAGGAGACTATCCTACCAAGGAGCTCTATGTTGTTTTATTGGGCCTTGGAGTTCTCTATTTGCCCTAATTAAGATTTCACTATCTAATCCTTGAGGTTGCTAGCCTAGCCCTAGTTGCAAGTATTGAATAGTCATCTTAAGAGAGAAGACATTAGCCTCGATCTCTTATTTCCCTAGGGTTTGAGACAAGAATCTAATTGCCCTATCCTAACAAAACCCTCCATCTCTTTTTATCAAATTTTTACATGTTTAATTTTATGGAAAAATACAAAGAATATTTTACTACTAGAAAAACCCTAAAAATCTAAATAAATTAAAAAATCCAAAAATATGTGATTTGGTATTTATGGTCCACCCTAAAAATTCGCCCTAGGTTTAAACCCTACAGGGTGTCCTCTTTTGAGCAAGTGCATTGGGATATTTGAAAGATACCCGCACAAACTTATCTCAAGTTTGCTAACTACTGGAATAGCTGGAACTAGATGAGAATAATTGGTGTAGCTGGGAATGCGCCCCTCTGCCCAGTTGTGCCTCTCTGCCTCCTGACTATGCCCCTCTTTGTATCATTGCTCTCTGATCTAGGCCTCACGCCCCTCTGCCTCTGTCCTCTCGGATCTGTTGAACTCTATCTCAGAGGTCACCCTCTCCAATGAAATGTGCCACTCTGCTCAAGAAATGCGCCCCTCACTCTATTGTTGGATCAACCTCTCTTGGTAACAATCTCTGTCTCCAAACTGTTCTCCCTCTGCCACAGATGAAGTGTATGCGATCTATCTCAGATCTGAACCCTCTCTCTCTGCTAGACTGCACCTTCTCCTCTCAAGAATGCACCCTCTTGCATGCATCAATTCGCCTTCCTCTCTGGACACCTGAATCTCACAAGTGATCGCTGACTTTTGCCCCCCGAATGCATTTTTCTAATATGTTGGTGAGATTGGGGTTCCAAAACCCTGATTCAAAGTTCATGCAAAAATTACACTTCCACATTAAAAAGAGTGCGTTAAAAATGCATGCATGCAATGGCAGGGTATTTTTTAAGGATTCTAACAATATACCTAAGTATAGTATTGTATGCAATTATTTTGAGTTGAAAAAACTATATATATAGATAGGTAGGCAAATGTTAAATATGAAACATACAATTTGCTACTAAAATTTGTAAATTTTGGCAAATATTACAATTAAAAACAGACTTTATGTACATGTAGGTGATATTACAGATTAAAAATGACCAAATAGCGAATTTACTTTTTGAAAAAATGCCCAAGAAATAGCCAATTCACGAAATTTCACCCCTTAAAATTACCCTGGCATGCACATGCATCATGCATGCCTCGTGCACATGCACACCTACTTTCCCATGCATCATGCACTTCACGCAACATCGTAAGAACTTGTGCATCCCTGCACTCCTTGCATCCAACTGGAAGCAGTCACTGAACCTCTGCATGTAGTCATTGAATCCATGACTACTGGAAGAGTGTATCTCGCACTCCACTCCTGCCTATAATGATAATGTACCTCCATGCTAGGCAAAACCACATGGAGGACATCCCGAGATACACATATCTCTAACATCAAAGGTAGTGCTTATTAGTTTTAAGAGTTTGTGTGGAGATCAAAGATGGCATCAGCTAGCTTCAGGTTCGAGGACAGATTGGAAGGTGCCTCAAATTTCCTATCATCAAAGTCAAGGTAACTCTTGTATTAGAAGAGAATGATCTTTAGAATATCGTCAAGGATGTAGTGAATGCACCGACAAATCTGCAGGCTTTGGCAATTCACAACAAGAAAGAAGTGAAAACAAAGTTTGGATGTTATAAAGGATCATTTGATTCCTCGTATATCTGTGAAGAAGATGGGGAAAGAAAAGTCTGATGCAGGGGGCTAGCCTCTACTAGGCCGAGAACATATACAAGAAGATGAGATTGCATAACAAACTCAGATCTGTGGAGATTACCAGATCATACACAGTCATCAATTACCTAATGAAGGTCACACAAATTCATGATCAACTTGTAGTTGTTGGTGAGAAGGTTGAAGACAAAGAGTTAGTGAACCAGGCACCGAATGGATTCCCATCTCAATCAAAAACATTTGTCTAAGGTGTTTGTGCTCGGGAGACTCTTCCCTCCTAGGAAAGATTGTGGGGTGATTGTATCCAAAAGGAGACTTAGATGGAATCAAAGGCCGACAAGTAGGGAGTCACAATGATCATGCCTTATTTGGTCAAACAAAAAAGGGCAAAGGTAAAGGACCCAACAAGGGTAAGGAAAAAAGTTTGGGCACTGAATGGGGTCCCATCTCAACCAAAAACATTTGTCTAGGGTGTTTGTGCTCGAGAGCCTCTTCCCTCCTAGGAAATATTGTGGGATGATTGTATCCAGAAGGAGACCTAGATGGAGTCAAAGGACGACAAGCATGGAGGTGACAGTGACAATGCCTTATTTGATCAAACAAAGAAGGGCAAAGGTAAAGGACCCAACAGGGGTAAGGTAAAAAGTGAGGAGTCAACCTATCGATCGGGGAAGGACTTGGGTGAAATTAAGTGCTTCATATGTCATAAGCATGGCACAATGTCTAGAGAAGAAAAAGGGTAAAGGGAAGCAGTAGCAACATCAAGTAGTAGCCTCTGCTGAAACTCAGATGAACAAGGATTTCTCGATAGTATCTCCCCTTTCTTCCAGCATGGTTACAAAGAACACATGGTATGTAGACAACGGAGCATCTAGGCATATGGCATCAACCCAAGAGTTATTTTCAAGTCTAAAAGAGCATATCTTAGGAGTTTAGGTCGAGGTTGGTGATGATGCCAAATATCCAATAGCAGGAGTTGGTACCATTATTTTCCAACTCCAATCAAGTCACTCTTTAGACTTTGATGATGTGTTGTTTCTTTCAGGTCTCAAAAAGAATTTGCTTTCAGTTTCAGTCATGGAAGATAAGGGCTTTGCAGTAGAGTTCAAGAACAGCAAGTGTTAACAAGACTGAAGGAGTCTAGTCAAGGATCAGCTTAAGTCAAGGTTAGGTAAGGCAATTTATATAGGTTACAGGATGAGCCTACTTGAGCCCTAGTGCATAACACAAATCACTTGTGCAAGTTATGGCACAAGATGATGAGGCATCTGCATCACAATGCACTACCTATTCTGATGGAGATAATCACAAGTCTTCCAAAGTTCAGCATTGAGCAGCAAGGTGTATGCAGAGGGTGCGCGCTTGGCAAGCATGCCAAGGTTGCTTTCCCAAGCAACAAGCACAGCCTACAGGTCTAAAGGGATTTTAGACCTAATGCATTTGAATGTGTGTGGATCGATGCCAGTAACATCAATCACAAGAAGCATGTACTATATTTTCTTCATTGATGATTTCTCTCGCAAAACTTAGATCTACTTCCTAAAGACCAGGAATGAGGTCTTTAGCAAGTTTCAGGAGTTCAAAGCTCTAGTGGAGAACCAAATAGGTGAGTGGATCTAAGTTTTGAGATCAAACAATGAGGGCTAGTATATCTCCAATGATTCTGAGGATTACCACAAAGATGCAAGAATCAAGAGGGAGTTCATTGTTACAATCAACCCACAACAAAACGAGGTTGCAAAAGAATCGATCCATCATAGGGGTTGTTAAGGCTGTGATAGATGACCAGGATTTGTCGATGTTTATATGGGCAGAAGCATGCAACACTGCAATCTACACCCAAAACAAGTGTCCTCACAAGATTTTGGAGGACAAGACACCAAAGGAGGCATTCACTAGTGTGAAGCCAAAGGTGAGTCATTTTCAAATCTTTTGTTGTCCAGTTTATATCCATATACCATAGTTTTAATAATCGAAAAAATTTGAATCGAAATCGACCGATTCACCGATCTGACCCCTAACTGATTCGAAATTCGAATCGGCCTTCAAATTGGTTCAATTAACTAGTTTAATATGAATCGATCGATTTAGTACAGAACCAAACAGATCGGTTGATCCATGTAAAAAATCAACTGATTTTTTCCTTGCCAGCACGTGGGAACCACAGACTTGAAGATGTTCACTAGTTTCATTTTTTTGTTTTTTCCTAATCTAACCTAACACTAGGCCCTAAATCTATTTAGTGACCCCCCCCCCTCTATTTCCCTAAACCTGTCTCATATTCTCATGTTGGAGAAGCGCTACAACAACCAATTAGCAAACAGTGTGAGTGTGACAGACCAACAGTTGACTATGTCGTATGTTACTATGTAGTATGTTGTATGATCATCGATGTATGATGTTTGATGTATGATCATGATGTAGTGGCATCATGATTCATAGCATGTTGTTTTTTGAACTCTACAAGCCATATAGCCTATAGGCCTCATAGATTATGTACTTTGTTCCAATCAATGTTATCAGAACCCAACCGGTGTTCAAACCGGCCGACCCTGGGAACCGGAACCGAACAAAAACCGGGAAACAAACCGGATCAAAAAACCGGTTGAGCAAAAATACATAAAACATTCATATTTTCAAAAAATACATATATATCTATGTGCATCCATGTGAATTCAAACCATTATACACAAATATTCAAAGTTTCTCATGTATATAGCAAGTAAGAGAGTATAAAACCAAAATAGCATCCACTGCAAATACATATCTAAAGAAAAGTACATCAACAAAGAGGTTATAAATAGCCTCTAAAGTCAAAATATAAGCATATGACTCCAGTCTAGACCATAGTTTTAAAAATCGGAATCGATCGAGGGTCAACTCAGAATCGGAATCGGAATCGATAATGAATCGGTCATAAATCGGCCGATTTGAATTTAATGAATCGGTTTGCTAAAAAATACATAAAATATTTAAATTTTAAAGAAAAACAACATTTTCAAGATTATAATCCATGATTCCAAGGCATTGAAGACAAAATAACCAAAATCTGCTCATGTATATACCATATAAGAGTCAATATATCAAAATGGCACAAAATGTACTGTAATCTGGAGTCTGTGACTGTACTCTGTGCAATACATAAATGATAATACATGTAACATATCTAGGATACTAGAACAAAAAACATAATCCATTCAGCACTACCACTGTCCACTCAGTCACTCGAAACTCCACTATCCACTCAAGCTGCCGCTATTGCAAGTTAGCAGCTCCACTCTAGACTCCAAACATCAAACAAAAAGTGAGTGAGTGTCTTCAACTTGTTATTATTTGTAGTTGGGTTGGGTTGGGCTGGGTTAGGTTAGGGATTAGCCTTTAGGTTATTAGGTAAAAGAACAAAAGTTAAAAGTTAAAACAATAAATAAATAAATAAATAAAATAAAAAAATGACAAATTGCTGAGATGGGTAGTAACCGACCGGTCAGGATCGGAACTCGGCCGGTCAAAGCAGTTTGTTACCAAACCGGACCGGTTTGGTAACAACCTGGTCACCGATCCGATTTGAACCGGTTTGATACCGAACCGGTGAACCGGCCGGTTCCGAAACCGGTCAGACCGATTTTTAGAACACTGGTCTAGACTCTAGAATCTACAATCTAATGATTATAATCATATAACATAATTATCTGAGTCCTCATGCTCAGACTTAGTCATCATCTACATCCTCAACATGAGCACGGCTTGACTTCCCTCGGCCTGAAGGCACTTGTCTAACTGCAACATCAGTGTTCACATCCTCTTGTTGTGGAAGAGAGTCCAAGTCCATCCACAACTAAATGTGATTGATATGGAGGGTAGGAGCCTCCTTTTATAACATTAGAAGGGTCGTGGGTCTATTAAACAGATCACATGTGGACCCTATTTTTTATTTTATTGAAAGAATTTAAAATTAGCTGTTTTGGGGGGTCCTTGGCGTTTTTGTACAGAACCGGCCAGTTTTGTACTGAACCGGCCGGTTTGGAGAAAACCAGGCAGTTTTGTATGGAACCGGGCGGTTCAACCTTGAAACTGGCCAATTTCGTATGGAACCGACCAAAAACGGTTTGAGTGCGTGATTTGACTCAGTGAAGCTTGTAAACCGGTCCAACCGGCGGGTTTTTTCAAAACCGATTGGGTTCTGATAACATTGGTTCCAATCCCAATCTCCTAGATATGTACTGCATAGCACACTTTGTGCCATCATTTTGATATATTCACTCTTATATGGTATATACATGAGCAGAATTTGGATATTTTGTTACTAATGCTTTGGAATCATGGATTAAAATCTTAAAAATATTGTTTTTCTTTAAAATTCAAATATTTTATGTATTTTTTAGTAAATCGAGTCATTAAATTCAAATCGACCGAGTCATTTACCGATTGTGATTCTGAGTCTAAGTTGACCCTTGACCTATTCCAAGTCGGATTCCAATTTTTAAAACTATGCCATATACCGATCGAGAAGAGGACCAAATTGGTGCCCTCCATCAAGAAGGGTTTGTTAGTTGGTTACAGTGAGACTTCAAAGGCTTGCAAGATCTATATTCCAAGGTAGAGAGACAACTGTAAGAAAGGATGTAAACGTTGAAGAAGACTTCGCATCCAAGAAGTCTCATGAACCTATTCTAGTGACAAAGGATAAGGAGCAGAAAGCTCTAAAGGTTGAGCCAAGGTCACCAATGACTTCTTGTTTGGGGCAACAGCCTTCAGGCACAAAGGAAGACCCACCAACTCCTACCAATTCTATCTTGTAATACCCCCAAAATTCACTTGGAATGTATTTAATCAAATTATGTAAATGATATAAATATGCTAGTATGGATTCCTTGTGCGAAGCTCAAGGCCAAGGCCCGACTGATGAGTGGCTAGGCATGTATGATGTATATATTTTTTTATTTGGACCAGAATGGTTGGCTTATCATGCCAATTCAAAATGTATGTAAATATTATGCTAAAAAATAATAAAATGGTCCAATATGGGCTATGTAAAGAGCACTATAGGGTTTATGATTCCACCAGAGGGGAAAAGGAAAGGGGGCCTATGAGAAACTAAATTCTATGTTGCCAACTATCGACCTTAGAACTCATCCAAAATTATGCCATGTGTTTTAAATAAGCCAATTACCTTCTCTCGATTATTAAACCCAATCATTGAATACATATGTGAGGTTGGTGAAAAAAGTCACTTCATGCAGTTATTGAGGCATGGGGGTTGTGACAATAATGTCAACTGCCATGAGTCCTTTCTTTTATGGTCAAAAGCCATGTCAATTGTATTTTCACCATCATCTCATATCCCTTAGAGTCAACACTATTTTTTTCATTTTCTCATGCATGTTTTCTACACTACGTAGAACTTCCTATTGTTGTTCATGACCATTACCAAACTGTGTTTAACCCGGAAATTTGAATTTAGAGACAGAGCTATGAATTTAAAGGGAAAATTGATGGTTGTAGGTGAGCATACAGGTTTGGGAAGCTAGGAACCCTTACCCATTGAGTTTTGCTACACATAGATGCTTGAGAAACCATAATTTATGCTATAGGAGGTTCTCCAATAGCCTACAGCAGATTGGACTCTTACTGGACACACTGGTAAGCACTGTAAGGGTTGGATTTCCTTAGGGAATTGTGGATCAGTGAATGGAAATGCCTTCCTTATATTGTGTGGGGCAGTTGGAAGGAGTGCCATGGCTGTGATGGCTGAGTGAGATCTTTGTAAAGCTCTGTATGAGTTTTCTCTGAGCAGAGAGAGCAAAACGGGTTGTGGGCTAAGAGAGAGAATCATGTAGGTGTTTCCTTCGCCCTGGTGGCCTCATAGCCCAACTTGGGGGTGGGATCTCAATAGAAATAATATATGATGAACAAAGTGCCTACAGTTGGGTGGAAAATCACTCTTACATAGCCAGTTGTTTGGATCTCCTTTGTTAAAGATAAGTATTATGTTTGTATCTGATGTGCAATGATTTTATTTGATACCTGTAATGATTAAGCTTGCATATGCATGCTAGTTGTGTATAGATATTTTATTTCCACTATGTGTTTTTTTATGTGTTTGCACTCAAGTTTTTACTGTTATGAATTTGTAATTATGGTTATGGGCAAAATTTAGAATCCCATAATTCGTTCATGTCCCCTTTGTTGGTTGGATTGAGGGATGGGGACGTTACATATCTAGAGACCATAATCAACATCATACATTTTGGGCTCTCCAGTTTTCAAGAGGCAGCCAACTAGCAGGTTTGGAGGGATGCCATCATGAAGGAGTACACCTCGCATCATGGAGAATGATGTATGCAACATTGCGCCTAGACCAGAGGGAAAATTAGTAGTGACTTCAGTGGCTCTACAAGATCAAGCATGCGGCAAATGGAAGCATAGAGAAGTACAAAGTGAGGTTTGTGGAAAGAGGGGGCGAAACTTATTTATTCATCAAAGTCCTCGCTTCTCCCGAGGAATGTGCGAGAGAGCCATCCGATGAGAGCATCCAACGGCTCTACCACACTTGCCTCGGGAGAAGCGAGAACTCTGATGGGTAAATAAGTTTTGCCGGCAAGAGGGTTCTACCAAAAAGAGGGTGTGGACTATGAGGAGACTTTTGCCCCAGACACCAAGTACACTTCCATTAGAGCACTGATGTCTTTAATTTCCATTATGGGATGAAGGATACATCAAATGGATGTAAAGACAGATTTCCTCAATGGGATAATTGAGGCAGAAGTGTACATAGAGCAGCCTCAATGCTTTGAGATTATGTGTTTGATGAGACACATAATCCCAAAAACCATCAAGGGACCTATACGTGTTTGATGAGACACATCAATCCAACATTCCATCGCATGTAGTGCAGAACCCATATGCCTGAAGACACTTAATCTAATGAACTTGTATTATAATTGTACTTCAGTACACTTGTACAGTATCTATTCTGTACTTCCATATTTTGTCATTCATACTTTTGGGTGACTAGATCCAAATTTATCAGTCACCTAATTTATTAGAGACTTGGTGACACTTGATCACTCTCCCACAACTTTGTAATCTTATATATAAATAATGCAAATGAGTGTACAATTGATGTGTACATTGTGGCAATCTCCTTTCTACTTGCAATCTTGCTCCCTCTCTTGGGTTTTCTATTTTTCTACGTGAGTAAGTGGATTATTGTTTTGTGCCCACATCATATGTGAGTAGGCATCTCAGTGGTTTGGGAAACTTGAAAAACCGGCAATGAAGTCTGTCATAGAAAACAGTAGGCACAGGAACACACTTCGATATAGCTGCCCTGGCTTATCATATTCTTCATGCAAGCTAGTGTCTGCAAGAGCATAGACAGGCAGTTGGAAGATGTTAAAGTATGGACACTGCTACAAGAGGGAGGGCAGAAAAATGTCGGGTGTAAAGAGCTTAACAGGGTCTGGAACGTAACTGTCAGGTCTTCCATCATTTTGGACTGAAACCTCTTGTTGTTGTTAGGCAAGGGCATCCATGAAAAGTTGGTTCCACCACTATTGATCTACCAGGCGTTGAGTAATGCTAGGGACCTGGGAGACAGCAAAGTCTGGAAGATTTGTGCAGAGCCATAGTGCAAGTCTGAATGGAAATTTTATGACACTTTCCAGCCATAAATAATAACTCGCGGTTTACATGCGCAAAATGAGCCCAAGCACCAAAAAACACAACTGCAGGTTTAATCGATGGAATGGACAGAAAACCAGTGGAATCGATGAAAAACCATCAGAACGAACAGAAAAAACAGTGGAACAGGCTGAAAAGGGCCAATAACTCAGACAGTCATGAAAAAGAACTGCAACTATAGAAAATTTAAGAAAATAGATTGCAGATAAGCAAAATGTAAAGGACAGCCCAAGCAAAAATAAGTTCCCTGCATCTTGATGGCCTAAAGACAAGAATTGATGGTGTTGACTACAGAAAAAATTACGAAAATAGAATGCAGAAAAATAAAATGGTAGGTGCAGCCTGAGCAAAAATCAATTATCTGCATGTCAATGGCCTAAAGACAAGAATTGTTGGTGTAGACACACCTACAAATTGCTCAAATCACTTGGAGTTTAAAGCCCGAGGGGAATTTTGGGCAAGAAACACCCAAAGGAAATTGAAATTGCAGAACATTAAAGAGGCCTTAATCTTAAGATTCTGATAACAATTGATATGAACAAACAGCAATGCAAAAACTCACATGCAAGAATAGAAAGCCCAAAGAATTTAACTTTTAAGCAAGCAAGTAGGCAGGAGATTGCACAGTAGGTTAATAGTTACCAGCTAGGTCACATGGTTCGAATTCGAATTCAAGTTCGATGATCATTTGATTCGATTCGAATTCGAATTTCTCTATGAGGTTCGTTTGAGATTCGTCTTTAGATTCGAATATATATATATATATAATTTGAAATATAGTACAAACTAATAAAAAATTACATCAACAATTTATTCGTGGAACTGGAAATGTGCAACTCAGGGGTTGTTTCAACTTTCAGCTCAATTGCTTAGATAAATTATTGTCAAGTGCGATTAAATTCACTCTTCAATGGCGGCACAACATAATCACGGGTCTATGAGTGCAATTGCACTCGTAGATTATAGGTTGTAACTCAAACGATGAGCTCTGGTGATTGAGCAGTACCAATGATTCGTGAACATTGAGATGGAAACTCATAGAGTCATGAGCTCTAAGCCCTAGCATGAGGGTTTCTTTCCTAAGCAACGATAAGCAGAGAGGAAAAACTTTGCGCATGGTTTGGGATTTGAGACTAGAGTAAGTAGACCGTAGCGTGATAGGACTAAGGTTTAAATGAAAAAACCAGCCCCAAATTTTTTTGATATTTTTATTAAATTCGCCTTCAGATTCGAACCAGCTTGAGATTCGGCAAAATTCAAACCTGAAGGTTCAAATTCGCCGAATCTTGTGACTTAGGTTACCAGTCTATAATGTAAAAGTGTATGCACATATATTTATAGCCAATTGATTTTCTTTTTAAAACAGTCAATTTGATATTCCACAAATTCTTTTCAGCTTTTGAATATGTCCATAAAGCAATAGCTGCACTCTATGGGAAACAGTGGGCTGTGATGGTCAATCTGGCTCTCATTTTTAAAACAATGCAAGCGTACCTTGTCAATTGTAACTGAACTGTCCATGTGTTTACCTTTGTTACCTAGGAAGTGTTTGTCCACCTAGTGTTGCCTTGGGGTGGGCAAGGACACTTAAATGTAACTCCTAGTAATTTTTGTGCATTTAATGAAGTGAGATGCACTTTATGTTTTTAAAGTGCCTTTATTAAAAAGTTAAGAGGATATTTTCCTAAGTTCCCATTTAAAAAGTTAAGTGAGTGATTAAAAAGAAAAAGGGGTTACTCAACTTTATTAAATGATATGAGTGCACTAAATATCATTTAATTATTTTTTTTTAATGAAGCATTTAATGTCAACCTTTGATCTAATCTAATCTTGACCGTTAGATTGCCTGAGGAAGTTACCAAGATCAAAAAGGCTAGGACAAGGCAAAAGTTCATTCGTTTGTTCATCTTCCCAAAAGAGATTTTTGGAGAGAGAGAAGGAAAATTTCAAAGATTGAAACCCTAGGTTGAGGGCACGTTTTCCTAGAAAGATCCGTACAGCAGAGAGAAGGTACAGCCGTACAGCAGCAGCATTAATTACAGCAGTCCAGAGAATCCGTATAGCACGTGTGAGGAAAACTTGGCACAGTTTTCAAGGCTGAAAGTACAGAATTTAATGCATCCGTACAGCAGCTGGTTGGCTCAGAAATCGAGGAGATTGACATTGATTTCTAGACCGTACAGCAGCAATTAATGCAGCCATACAGCCACACATGCAGGTCCGTACAGTCGGAGAAGTACAACAGATTTCTGAGTTTGGAATTTGTGAGATAAGTACAGTTGTTTGGTTTGTAAATTTTTTTGATAAATAAAAATAAGTATAACCTCTCTTGCACAGGTTTTCCCTGGGTGGGGTTTTTCCCTGGACCATTGGTCAAAATTTTCTAAGTATAATTTTCATGTGTAAATGTCCGAAATATTATGAGTTTTACATTTACAATTTGAAAGGAAAAATTTCTGAGTTTGTTTAAAATTGAGAAAAAGTTTTCACATGTGTTTCAGTTTGGTTAATTTATGAAAAATTATGCATTGAAAGGGTTGGGCATTAAACAATGCAGAGAAGCCTAAAGGCTTGAAACCGGGTTGGAAAAACTTCTAAAAACTTTCATGGTATCAGAGCTTTGCAAAGATTCAGAATTTTAAACATTCAGAAGTTGGGGTTTGAAGGAAAAGAATTCTTGAACAGCTTACTTAAGGTTACAGGTTGCAGCCATGGTGTTTGGTCTTAGAGGGAAAGATAGACTTGATGGGGCTGCAAATTTTATCCCTTGGAAGGCTAGGATTAGCTTGATTCTTGAAGAGAATGAACTATGGATATAGTTCATGGGACAGCTACAAATCCTGTGGTAGTACCTACTAATGCAATAGATAAGGCAGCCTTTCTGAAAAATGACATAAGGGTAAGAAAAGTCATTCTTGATGCAGTGAAGGATCATGTGATTCCTCACATTTCAGCCAAAGACCATGCTTTTGAGATGTGGACAGGTTTGACAAATCTTTATCAAAGTTCCAAGGAAAACAGGAAGATGGTATTGAGAGTAAAGTTGAAGAGTGTCGGGAAAAGGTGAAGGCATGGCATCATATCTTACCAAGATCACACAGGTAAGGGATGAGCAAGCAGTTGTAGGAGAGGTGATAGGTGTTCCTGAGATGGTGAGTACAGCACTAAATGGAGTATCACAGCAGTGGACCATATTTGTTCAAACCATTATTGGGAGGAAGAACATGCCTACATGGGATCGATTGTGGGATGATCTCACTCAAGAGGAGATACGGAGGGGTTCATACAGGGCAGTTCATCGCATCAGAGAGATGATGAGGAGAATGTTGCTTTAGCAGCGAAGGGCAAGAAGAAGAAGACGTTCAAGAAGGGCTCCAAAGAGGGAGCCAAACAGCATGAGGGAGAGAAGAAGGACATGAGCAAAGTGAAATGCTTTGCATGTCAGAAGATGGGACACTATGTTGGACAGTGTCCTAACAAGAAGAAGAAGAAGCAGCAAACTGCAGTGACAGCAGAGATTGATGAGTTTGCAATGAGATTTGAGAGAGACTTTTCTCTCTTTGCAGGTGTTGGTGTTGAGAGAGCATCTTCTATCACCAACAAGGATTTTGAGGACCACATGGAGCATTCCATGATTATTGAGCATTCATTGAGTGCCACCACTACTTCCTCCACTTGGTACATTGATAGTGGAGCTTCCAGTGATATGACAGGTGATCGAGACATGTTCACAGAGATGTCAGAGTCAGACTTGGAGATGGAGGTTGTATTAGGAGATGATACAGTGGTGAGAGCAGTTGGGCGAGGGACTGTCCGCTTTGAGAGGGAGTCCATGCAGCCTATGTTTCTGAGGGATGTGTTGTATGTCCCTGGGCTGAAGAAGAACCTTGTTTTAGTTTCCATGATAGAGGACAGAGGCTTCGGTGTATATGTCCTTGATGGGAAAGTTCACATCTTTCCCAAGTCAGCAGGTCCATCTGACTCACGGGTGATTGGAGTCAGGAGTGGGAAACTGTATAAGCTTCTTTTCCAGCCACATCATGCACTGTCACACACTCAGAGCAGTGATGAGTTGTGTGAGCTATGGCACAGGAGGATGGCCCATCTTCATCATCCAGCTTTGCTGATGCTGAGAGAGATGACAACAGGTATGCCAGAGTTCAACACAGAGTCGAGTGGTGTGTGTAGAGGGTGTGCTTTGGGAAAGTACACCAAGACTGCTTTTCCAAGCAGTGATTCCAGATCAAAGGGAGTGCTTCAGTTGATACATCCAGATCTGTGTGGTCCCATGTCTTATACCTCTTTGACAGGATATGAGTATTACATCACTTTCATTGATGGCTTTTCCAGGAAGACCTGGATCTATTTCCTTAGAAGCAAGAGATCAGAGGAAGTCTTGCTTCAGTTCCAAGAGTTCAAAGCTCTTGTGGAGAACCAGACAGGAAAGAAGATCAAGGTACTTCGGTCAGACAATGGAGGTGAGTACACTTCTCGTGCATTTGATGAGTATTGTCGACAGGAGGAGATAAAGAGATAGTTGACTGTTCCTTACACTCCACAGCAAAATGGAGTGGCTGAAAGGAAGAATTGCTCTATAGTGGGTGCAGCTAGAGCCATGCTGCATGATCAGAGACTTCCTTTCTTTCTATGGGCAAAGGCCTGTAGTACTGCTATTTATTTTCTCAACAAGAGTCTGCACCGTGCATTGGGGAGTAAAACTCCTGAGGAGACATTCACAGGAAAAGTGCCTGAGATAGGTCACTTTCGGATTTTTGGTTGCCTTACATACTCTCATGTCTCTCTTGAGAAGAGGACAAAGTTGGAGGCTACAGGTGAGCATGGTATTTTTGTTGGTTACGATGAGACATCGAAGGCTTTTCGGATTTACCTTCCTGCGCAGAGGAAAGTTGTGGTGAGAAGGGAGGTGAAGTTCAAGGAGGAGAAAGCCTTCAGGAGGTCTCTTGATTCCAAGATGGAGGATCAGCAGGATACTACACAGGTGAGAGCTCAGAGTTCAGGGTCACCGGTTTCAGGTGTGACTGTGTCACAGTTTACAGGTTCTTCTGTTACAGGGACTCAGTCTACAGGTACTTCTAGTACATGGAAAAGTTCACGGATCACAGGTTCACAAATGACACCTTCAGGTGATTCGAGTTCTAGTGGTATAGGTACAGGTTCACCAATGGCAGGTTCTCAGGTTGTTGGGACTTCTTCAGGGGGGCAGGTGTCTGATGAGGAGGTTGAGGAGAGTCTGAGACAAGATGCTTCCTCCAGAAAGAGGAAGCCAAGTTGGCTTCAGGAGTTGATGAAGGAAGCAGAGCAATCAGTTGGACTGCCCAAGAGGGAGGTCAAGGAGAGCAAGGCACCAGAGAGATTTTCCAGCTATATGGCACAGGTGACTAACTTGCGTGACATCGTTCCTGATACTTATGAGCAGGCTTCCACACACCAAGTATGGAGAGATGCCATGATGGAGGAGTACAACTCCATCATGAAGAATGGGGTGTGGGAAGTGGTTCCGAGACCAGAGAAGAAGTCAGTTGTGATCTCCAAATGGCTTTCCAAGATAAAGCATGCTGCGGATGGCAGTATTGAGAAGTTCAAAGCTCGTTTTGTTGCACGTGGTTTCTCACAGGTCGAGGGAGTTGACTATGATGAGACATTTGCACCAGTGGCCAGATTTTCTTTAATCAGAGCAGTGATCTCCGTCGTTGCAGAGATGGGTTGGAAGATCCATCAGATGGATGTGAAAACCGCTTTTCTAAACGGTTTTCTACAGGAGGAGGTATATTTGGAGCAGCCACAGGGCTTTAAGGTATGTGTGAGAGACACACATGTTTGCAGGCTGAAAAAGACCTTGTATGGACTGAAGCAAGCCCCTCGGGTTTGGTATTCCAAGATCGACACCTACTTGCTTTCGATTGGGTTTCAGAAGAGAGAAGCGAATCCCAACCTATACTACATTGTGGTTGGTGGTGTTCCACTTATTCTTCTGCTGCATGTTGATGACTTGTTCATTACTGGGGGAGAGCACTTGATTGATGCATGCAAGAAGGATCTTGCTTCAGAGTTCGAGATCACTGACCTTGGACTGATGCATTATTATTTGGGGCTGGAGGTTTTGGCAGGAGGATGGACATGTTCTCCTAGGTCAAGGAAAATACACTGCAGATGTTCTAAAGAGATTTCAGATGACAGATTGCAGGCCTATGTCGACACCCATGATCACCAACTAGGCGGAGTTTCATGCTTCAGAGGGAGAGTTGGTGGACCCTACCTTATATCGTCAATTGATTGGTTCATTGATGTATTTGGTCAACAAAAGACCAGATTTGAGTTTTGCAGTGAACACTCTCAGTCAGTTCATGGTGGAGCCCAGGAGAGTGCATTGGACTGCTGCAAAACACATCTTGAGGTATCTTGCAGGTATAACTGACTATAGATTGGATTATAGGAGATCTGGTGGAGTGCGGTTGGTTGGCTATACAGATTCAGATTGGGTAGGTAGTGTTTCGGACTGGAAGAACACTTCCAGTTGTTGCTTCAGCTTGGGTTCGGCAGTTGTGTCGTGGTTCAGCAGGAAGCAAAAGTCCGTGGTAATGAGTTCTGCTGAGGCTGAGTATATGGCAGCCAGTCAGGTCAGTTGTGAGGCCTTGTGGCTTCGCAAGTTGATGGTGGATTTGTTTAATATGGAGTTGAGTCCCACAGTTATACAATGTCATAATCAAAGTTGCATCAAGCTCTCTGAGAATCCGGTATTTCATGACAGGTCAAAGCACATTGAGATTAGATATTACTTCATCAGAGATTATGTTCAGAGAGGGGTTGTTCAATTGCAGTATGTTCTAACGGATGAGCAAGTAGCTGACATTCCCACGAAGGCTTTGGGTAGAGGGAAGCATGTCTACTTCAAAGACAAGTTGGGAGTGGTGAAAAACACTTTCCTCGGTAAGAGGGAGTGTTGAAAAGTTACCTAGGAAATGTTTGTCCACCTAGTGTTGCCTTGGGGTGGACAAGGACACTTAAATGTGACTCCTAGTAATTTTTGTGCATTTAACGAAGTGAGATGCACTTTATGTTTTTAAAGTGACTTTATTAAAAAGTTAAGTGGGTATTTTCCTAACTTCACATTTAAAAAGTTAAGTGAGTGATTAAAAAGAAAAAGGGATTGTTCAACTTTATTAAATGATATGAGTGCACTAAATATCATTTAATTATTTTTTTTAATGGAGCATTTAATGTCAACCTTTGATCTAATCTAATCTTGACCGTTAGATTGCCTGAGGTAGTTACCAAGATCAAAAAGGCTAGGACAAGGCTAAAGTTCATTCGTTTGTTCATCTTCCCAAAAAGAGATTTTTGGAGAGAGAAGAGAGAAGGAAAATTTCAGAGATTGAAACCCTCAGTTGAGGGCATATTTTCCTAGAAAAATCCGTACAGCAGAGAGAAGGTACAGCCGTACAGCAGCAGCATTAATTACAGCAGTCCGTACAGCACATGTGAGAGAATCCGTACAACATGTGTCAGGAAAACTTGGCACATTTTTCGAGGCTGAAAGTACAGAATTTAATGCATCCGTACAGCAGCAAGTTGGCTCAGAAATCGAGGAGATTGACACTGATTTCTAGACCGTACAGCAGCAATTAATGCAGCCGTACAGCCACATGTGCGGGTCCGTACAGTTGGAGAAGTACAGCAGATTTCTGAGTTTGGAATTTGTGAGATAAGTACAGTTGTTTGGTTTGTAAATTTCTCTGATAAATAAAAATCATCTCTCTTGCCCAGGTTTTCCCCGGGTGGGGTTTTTGCCTGGACCATTGGTCAAAATTTTCTGAGTATAATTTTCATGTGTAAATGTCTGAAATTTTCTGAGTTTTACATTTACAGTTTGAAAGGAAAAATTTCTAAGTTTGTTTAAAATTGAGAAAAAGTTTTCACATGTGTTTCAGTTTGTTTAATTTATGAAAAATTTTGCATTGAAAGGGTTGGGCATTAAACAATGCAGAGAAGCCTAAAGGCTTGAAACCAGGTTGGGAAAACTTTCAAAAACTTTCAACCTTGAATTCTTGTTTCACCTCTACAACCCTCCAATCTTCATATTCAAGTCTATGAGCCCTAAAGTTAATTTTTTTTCTAACAATGACTTCACCATAAGCATGACCTTCTGTTATTTTCAACTTCACTTCTTGTCGTTTTTTTGTGGTCACAAAATTTGGCATTCAACCCAATCAAAGTCCCAGCTTATTGAATTTTTGATAGATAAAAATTCCGCTGCCATTTTTCGCAGCTGTAAAAACAAGAATCCTACAGGTAACAAACAATGAGCATTGGGAAAACTAGATTTGCAGAAAATAGATAAAAGTAGTATATGCTCCCACACTACAAAATTTGCCATTTTCAAGGGATCTGTGAATTCAAAATTACTACATATTCAGTCACAGTGGACTTATATATTTTATTCCTTCTTTAAAGAATTCTCTGGTTTTCTTAGTTGTCAAATTAATGGCTAGGTTTATTAAAAGTGTGTGTTTTCCAGACTTTAGTCATCACATTTTTCAATTTTTGTAGATTTCTGCACAACATTCACGTTGCACAATGGTAACGGATATGTTGAGGTGTTCAGAAGTTTCACATCCCTGTCGTTAACATGTTTATCCCAATGAACTGCTAACTGCAAAAAAAAACTATGTTGCACAGGGACCCAATCTATTGGGGACTTGAGGACTTGCTGACCGTACCCACAACGTCCCTAATAGATTTTGAGGACTTCTAGGCAGATTTTGGAGACATTCCAAGTAGATTTTAGAGATGTCCAAAGCATATTTTGGAGATGTTCCAGGCATATATCATTAGTTTTGACAATGGATATTGATGAATGGACAATATGATCATTTATCCCATCCATATTTTCTGTGTTATTCTGAATCTATACAAGTTGCAGTTCAAAATATGGGTCGTGTGTGATAGATTTTGATTTAGGTTTCTAGTAATTTAACTATTGTCTTTTCAGCAACATCATTACAAGCAGCAAAGCCTCCATGTCAACAAACTAAGAAATGCAACAACTCAAAGGTCTAATCCTTTTAGGGTCATCTTAGCTTTTTACATATTGTACATAAGTTTCCAGGAGTTATTCAAGTCCAACTCTTCCCCCCTTCCCAACCTCGAGCACTGTGAAAACAATTGGATAGTAATGACTTAGGTTATGTCCTAAACATTTCAATAAATTCCTATTCAATATCCTTCTTAATCTAAAATATGAATCTAATCTCTTTATAGAATGCAAGCATGTATATACAAAAGTGTTTTGGAGAGTTGTTCAACGCAGCTGTAAAATTCTGCAGAACCTGTTGAGAAGGGAATGCCTTTTAACCCAATCATCATAAACATGAAATAAAAGGAAAAAAAGTTGTTATAGAGACCAGCATTCTTCTCATTGACCCTTCATGGACCTTAATGCAGATTGAAAATAGTTAAACTTAAGTTTCCTAAAGCTAAACTGCATTTGGCTCATGTTCAAGTGCCTATAATGGAATGTCACTCAGCCCCTTTCTTGCCTGAGATTTTTCAGAACTAACAAGTGTAAAGGATGTGCATAATACTATATCGTATAGACTATTTAAAGTTCTCTCTCTCTCTCTCTCTCTCTCTCTCTCTCTCTCTCTCTCTATACATATATATATATATATTGCAGTCCCCAACCTGCCATCCTTTAAAAAATTGGGGGTGCACTCTAGCCGTCCCGGGGACTTCTTCTCCGTCCCCAAAACCAGTGCAACATAGGGAAAAAGAATGAAGCAACTAATTATACTAACCAACTATTGACTACTACACTTGTCCAAACCCACTTTCTCCTGCCAAAATAAATCTATTGAAACTCTTGCATGTCACTAATCCCGCATCTATTCAACAGTATACTACACATTAACATTAAAAATATAAAAGATACTACCTGGTAGAACTCTATGGCCAATTATCACCTTATCTATTTATCTAATTTTTCAGGGCAAAACTTATTTACCAGTGAGAAATGTCGCTTCTCCCGAGGCAAGTGCGGGAGGGCCGTTGGATGTTCTCCCGCACTTGCCTCGGGGGAAGCGAGATTTCTCACTGGTAAATATTTTTCGCCATTTTTTCACCATTTTAAGAAAGCTGAATTTGATGAAAACCATTTTCTGAAATGTCAGCAATTACATTAACGGCTGCACCATTTGCCAAATTTGCATGGATTAGTAATGACTGATTATGCTTTTGACTAAACATTTTCACGCAATACATATATTTAGAAAAGAAAAAAAAAACCATCTTGTCAACAACAACTGGTCTTGGTTAGTTGGTAAAGTGGAAGGTGTTTCATACCCCAACCAAGGTTCAAATTCCCCACAATCATGGTTCACAGCTCATGGACCATCTTGCCCGTGGTTCGTGGAATGGGGCCATTTTATGCTGTTAGTGCCAGGTGGAGCTACAGTAGAGACCAGGTGCAAGACATGAGCGAATTTGACAAAGTAGTGATTTCTCCGTTGAAGGGATGTCTCTAGTGTGATTCCATCTATCTAGAATGATGTATACATGGATAAATTTACCAGGTTGTGCAACAGTTGAGAACAGGTGCAAAGACATGAGCGAATTTGGTAGAATAAATATTGATTTCTCGGTTGAAGGGATCTCTCTGGAGTGAGGCATACATTCCATCTATCTAGAACGATGTATACATGGGCAGGTTTGTCACCCAGTGTTACAAGGGCCTATCTTGTCACGAAAGAAAGAAAAAGGAGCAAGTTTGATACAGAGATAATAGGAAGAATCAGAAGAAAAAAAATATTGTGAAAATAGATTACCAACTAAACATATAACATTAATATATTCCACTCCTTGAAATTCCTGCCGCCACCAGTGCTTATTGATTCACATAACGGGAGTATTGCAAATATGATTGAATCTAAAACAAACAAAAGGTCAAGGCTAAGCGGAATAACCCATACTTTTCTGAAATTGCCCTTGGTAAAAGCGAAGTGATTATTATCACTACCATCCGCTCCTTCCCAAAACCCTCCGCCGCCTCCTCCTCCGCCCACGCCATGGATCAGACACTTGGGAACCCCCATTTTCTCAGACTTTCCGCCAAAAGAAGAACCAGCCCATAATTTCCTGGGGTTCGTACACCCTCCATTTCGGAAGCTAGTTCCTGCCAAGCGGGTTAAAAGAGGGATCCCGGACAACACAACTGAAGGATACGCTAAACCTGTCACCATGATCCGCAAAACACCACCGAATTGCCCGACGCTCTTACCGATGGGTTACGCTTCATTCCATTAATGCAAGTAAGCAGGAAGTGGCCATAAAAGACGTCCACGGTTCCACCTCTGCGAATCTCTCCATGTGGGAGTCGCCATGACCAGAAGCTATGCTCCCCCGTCCCCCCACCTTCTTCCTATCTGAATGAATTAGCCAAATGATTGCAATTCTAGTGAAGGGTTCCCACACCCGGTACGTTCTCCTGGAGGTTCGGGGTCGCAGATGGACGTTCGGGAAGGAAGCTGGGGGCTCAGATTCGGCACAGATAGATTCACCAGGGCTCGGGATCCGTGGCTGTGCGGTTGGTGTAACGCGTCGGCTCGGTGTTGAATGAGGTTAAAATCCGGAGATGCGTGTATTTCATAAATTCTGAAGAAAATACTTAAAATAATACTCCTCCGTAAGTGGCGGTGGGCCAAATATATTTTTGTGAATTGATTTTTATTTAGTTTATAAAATTAAAATTCAAGTCAGGGGTTTGTTTGTTTTCATGTAAAAATGAAAGAGTGAGTCACGAGTCATGACTCACCAAAAGGAACTTTGCTGTTAATGGAAAGCAACACACAATAAGTCCACTTTGGCTTCTTCCTTGGCAATCATCGTCTCAGTGCTTTGCGAGGATTTCCTTGTGATTTGATGGATAATTGTTTTTTGCATTTTTGAATGCTTCTGAAGCACAGCCGCAAATTTTTTATTGATCATCATGTGTTTCTATGAGAATACCTCCCCAAGCTTTATTGGAGACGTCTGTTTCAATCACCATTTGACTCAAACCTTGTGGTAGTGAGAGTGGAGGAAGCTACTTTACTTTTTCTTTGATTTGCTTTACTGCATCCGTCATATCTTACGCTCATAATCATAAAAATATAATCCTCTACGATGGATTATTGTGTTGTCAAGGCATATGCTTAAGACGGTTTGCATAAATCACTGTTTGTTGTATTGTATTGAGAAGAGGGAATGAATTGTGTTTGCATAAATCACTGTTTAGTGTATTGTATTGAGAACGAGGGAATGCAACACAATTCAATTCAATAGTAGAGGAGATTTATGGTAACGTTTTTAAAAATAAAAAATAAAAATTATTTGTATTTATAATTTATCAAAAAGAAAAAGCAATTTAAAAATTTTATGTTAATTTATAAATAAAATTAAAATTAAAATCAACATAAATCTATTTTAAGCCTAGATCTATTAAGTACCAAGAGGGATCCGGCTTACACTTGTTTATATTTTGTTTTATGATTTTGTGACAATTTTTTGGACTGTTATGGATCAGTTTGTTGTGAATTGTTTGAGGATGGACTTGCCATTACATACACTTGTTCATATCCAGTTTTATGATATTTTGTGACAATTTTTTGGGACTGCCATGGATCAGTTTGTTGTGGATTGTTTCAGAATGGACTTGCCATTGCATATTTATGGGTACTTATTGGACTGATACATTTCAATTTGCATGTTAATATCTGATACAGAATGTATTCAAACTGTTTTTTGTTGAACAAGGCTGCAAGCATTGTAAATGTTGAACACTATTTTTTTGTATGGGGTCTTTCATTGATCCTTGTATGGCCTATTTCTTTGGCTCATAAGTTTTACAAAAATACACAGCAATGTGTATCTACTAAATGTAATTTTATTCTCAACTGATGATATAAAATTATTTTTTTTCCCAAGAAAAAAAAAAATACCAAGAGGGATCCAATATCTTAGATGTGTAATTTTTTTACATATTAAAAAAAAATTGCACCTCAAGAAATTGGATTCATCTGAGTAATTAATAGATTCGAGTTTAAATGGATCTATGTTAATAAGTAAATATTTATTTTTAACCTACTGCATAGATTAGATTTAGTTTTTAGTTTCATGGTATTAGAGCTTTATTTGACAATGGCGTTGAATTTAATCTTTGGAAGCTCAAAATGAAGATGCACACTTGCTCAATATAGTTAAAGTGATTTTAAACTAACCTTGCTTAGGATACAATTGGGTTGAGACTAACCTTGCCTACGATGCAGATTTGATTAGCAAAGAAGGTATAGCTTATTCTTGTATATTTTTAAGTGATAATGTGTATTTGTATATAAGTGAGGCAAAACTAACAAAAGATGTTAGATCGATTACGTTATATGAATTAAATGATGATAGTACAAGATTATTTCTACAAAGGGAGATTTTCCACTTAAAAATTCAAGAATCGCAAAATATATGAGACAACACAAATTAGTTTAAGTCTCTTGAGAACCAAGTAGTAGCATGTGGGTCAATGATTGTAAAAGAAGGCATTGTAATAATGTTTCTGAGGAGTTTGCTAGAATCTTATTATAGATTGGTAGTGGCGTGAGCACTCAACCTAATATGAACGAGCAGAAAGTAGTAGCAACATTATTTTAAGAATAAATCAAAAGAAAGGATGTGGGGTTAAATGATGAGACTCCTACAACCTTGCTTTCAACCAAATATAAGGGCAAGGTAAAGAAGAAGAATGAAAACAAATTTTTGCCCTTCCAACACAATGCTCTAAGAGTAGTAAAGACATGAATAAAAAAGGGGAAAGGGCTTTCATTATGGGATTCCAGGGCATTTTGAGAAAAAATGCAAAAGTCGGTTGATGTGGGTAGATGAGGTAAAGAAAAGGAAGGTAGTGGAAGCTAACGTGACTTCAAGCAATGACCAAGAGCCTTTTTTTTTATTGCCACATCCCCAAATTATGGCATTTCAAGCATGGGCACTTAGACTTAGGAGCAACTCAACATATGACACTTCATTGATTTGAAATGGATCATCGTATAATGTATCATCTACTTTGCACTTTATGGGTGGAAAAACTGGAGTTATTGGCCTGTAGGACCCATTTTAGGGGTCGGTATTAGTTTGGTGATTTGGGGTCCAAAAACTTTTGGAGCCTATTTGAGGACTTAAACTAACATTTTTGGGGTCAAAACTTTTCTAACCATGTTCAACCTCTCGACTTTGTTCTACATGTTGAGAGCTTGTCAATGATGCGAAAAACACCTCAATTGAATTTCATATGTGTAAGTTGGCCCATCTTGTTGACCCTTATGATACAAAGTGGATGTCATGTCAACTGACTTTATTCACACATGTGGATCTAGTCACACGTGGACTTTCAAGAAGATTCTAGAGGGACCTAAACCCTGATGCTAATCAAGAGTTGAGGCATGCAAAAATACCAACCTTAACCCTAGACAGCTATCAGGCGAACCCTAAACAGCTATCCGGTGATGTTAATCTCTAGGCCACTAGGAAAAGAAGTGGTTTTATTCTTATTGTATTGTTTATTGGTCCATAGTAGAGTAGATCATCTGGGAGTGGGATATTAAAGTAGAACATAGGAAGTAGAGGATTATGTAGCAGCCCTGCAGGCCACAGTGTCCATGGCAACTCCATAGTGAGCACACTTTCTTTGTACTTGCATTTCTTAACTAAAATAAAAGAGCAAGAGCATAGACCTCACATTCTCGCTAGGCTTCCTATATTAGGTTTCCCAAAGGTATAGTTTATGTTCATTTGTGTGGATGATGTGTTGTTTGCTTAGCTTATTTCACTTTAATTCAATTTATTTAAGTATTTGTGTTAAGCTAGTAATATTAAATATGAAATATGAAATAAAATGCTCCATACTAATAAGATATTGCACAACATTCTTAGATCTAATGTGATAGAAGGTTTTTGTGGAACGTCTACACTGGTTTAATATAACCAAGAGAAAACATATGAAATGACCTAGATATGATAATGGAGGTGAATATACCTCGAATTCTTTTCAATTTTTTGTCCAAAGGAAGGAATCAAGTTAGAGTACATCATTCCCCACTAACCACAATGGAACGTGTTCAAGAAAGAAGGTATGGTATTTGTGTTCAAAGTGTTAGATTCATGCTTAAAGGTAGTGGGTTATAAATGTTTTTTGGGTTGAAGTAGAGACTCCAATTAGATATATACAACACAAGTTCCCGACTACTGCATTGCAGAGGAAGACACCTTATGTTATGGGCTAAATTCCCAAAATAGCATAAAATAGAAGGAAAGAGGAATTGGAGTTACTTTTTTCTTTAATTTTCATGCTATTTTGGGAATTGGAGTTACTCTTAACTCCTATTTTATGTTTTTTTTTTAAATTTGAGTAACTCTTTCCTTCTATTTTTATGCTATTTTGGGAATTTGTCCCATGACACCTTATGAACCATAGCATGGAATCAAACAATTGTCAAGGGTTTGACGGATTTTGGTTACCTAGCATATGCACACATACTATATGAATAACTAGGGAAGCCATATGACAAGAGCAAGAAATTCATAATGACTAGATACAACCTTGATTTAAATGGATATATAATTTATGATCCCATAACAAATTAGATTATAGTAAGAAGAGACATCACTTGTTATGAAAATTCAGTTCTACGTAAACCAATGAAGATGGGAAAATGTTAAGGATTTAAAAACAAATTTTTATGATCCAATATTTGAAGAAGAATATATGCATGATGATTCTACTCCAATAAGAAACTGGGGTTAAAATCGATTGGAAATTGTGCCTAACTAATACAATAGCGCATAATCGATTTTAAGAGTCCCTATTGCAAGGCAGGGACTAATAAGACCAATACAACTCCTAGCCACATAACATATAAGAAATGTACAAGGGTGTTGCAAACAAAAAATAAAAAGCCTACTTAAAGAGTACTAGAATTATATGCATTTTGTGTAGAAGTTAATGTATTACTTGGTGTTCAAGAAGCGCTTGAAAGTGTTCATGTAACATATTGGGGGCATGAAATGGATGCTAAATGTGAACCACTCATGAAAAAATCAAACCTAGGATCTCACAATTCACCCATTAGAAAGGAAAATAGTTGGGTGCAAGTGGTTGTTCAAAGAAAAGTATAAGTTGTTGGAAATTTTATTAGAATGACACTTCACTGTAATTCAAAGATTTCACCTTCTTTCTAGAAGGTTCCTCGGATATCATCCTTGTAATTTTTTACCCTTGTACTATTGTCAATTGAAGTACAAAACAACGATGGAATAAGTACAATAATTCACTTTCAAATGACCCTCTATTTCTCAACAATTAAGAAGAAAAGACACCAACGAGTGATTTAAGTTTGTAGTCCTTTTAGGGCAACTTATCAATAAATATTTTTATTTGAAAATGTACTTTTACAACATAAATATCAACACTAATACAATAGTAAAATCAACCCCTTTATATTCTTCTTTAGATGGCAAATCACTTAACAATTTCCCCTTTTACTTATGTCCAATTAACAAGATCATAATTAGATGTAAATAGAAAAATATGAACACTTGTAGGTGAAATTCAAATTTGAAATTGACACAATATATGTATTGCTAGAAAATACATATATAAGCTCATTGAAGAAGTACATACCATAACATCTTCTCAAGGCTACACTATCTGACCATGCAAAATGCCTTAGGTAAGGCAAATCATCAAACCTAGCTCCACTCCGAAGAACAAGTGCAATAATCCCTTCAACAATATCTCCAATACAAGATGTCCTCCTTTTATCTTCTTCTTCACAAGTCCACCCTAGGGTTTTCTGCCATAGTTGTGGTCTCCAATCTCCAAGTGGAAAACCCTTATTAGGGAACTCCAAGATTCTCCAAGAAACTGCAAAGATACCAAGAAACGCTAGCACCCAAGAGAGAGAAAAATAAGTACAAGCAAAGACCTAGAGAGTTAGAACAAGTGTGCTCCTCCTATATGTCACATCTCTACACAAGAGTGAGAAATAATTAACACACAAGTCATATGAATGAAAGAATCTCTCCTTTCTCTATTTAAATGAGAGGTAAGGGAGGCAAACAATACATGTGGGCACAAGCCCTTGCAAGCAACCTCCATGAGCCCTTGTAGGCGACGTAAGTGAGATATCCACTCTATAGTATAAGTAACATGCTGCAATGATGTTGTTGAGTAGAATAAGGACTCCAAGGTGATGTAGCTACACAATCAAGTCCACATCAATCCATCTTGAACCTCCATGAACTTCATCTATCATGTAAAGAAAAATACTCCATTGGGTCAATGACTCCCTACAAGAACACTGTCGAAGCCTCGAGCATATATGATCCATCTACAATACTTTAAACATTAATACAAGCTACCACATGCCACCTAGGGTTTAAATCCATCCTCCACGATGTATGCTACTCCACATCCCCCATTGGGTGTTTTCCCACCAAGTGAATCCTTTGTGTGGCCATCATGAAGTGTGTCCACCATCTAGGCAAGTTATCTCCCACACCCAAGGGAAGAACACTTATCCAACAATCAATTAAGGTTAAGCATCCACTAAGCAAGCTATCTCAACTGTGCATATCCGTCACAGACCATCTCTCATGCTACAATCCATCTCAGACCATCTAGGGACTAAGCATACACCATATACCCCAAATGTCATAAAGCATCCCCAAACATGGTGTAAATACTTTCAAAGTAAGTTGAAAATATAGCATAACTTAGATGAACCAATAGCCCACTACAAGGTTTGTTTAGTGCAAAATGGTACACCCAAATTGTAGGTTACTATTATCACGATACCTTCTCCGCTATAATTAATATAACATCCATTAGAGTTCGTTAGCAATTTTAGTAGTATTTGGTATTCATGTACATTAACTAGATATAAAAGCAACATTTTAAAATGGGTTTTCAAAGGAAGATGTTTATATAGAACAACCATAAGGTTGCATATAAGAAGGAAATGAGCAGTTGGTATGTAAGCTCTCGAAGCCATTGTATGGGTTGAAACAATCCTCAAGAGTATGGTATGAGTGTATTGGCGGGCTCTCCAAAAGGAAGGATATGTGAGTTGCAATGTTGAGTATTCAAATGTCTACATCAAGTATATTGTTGAGATAATGATTGTTGGATGTTGGAGTTGTCTCTTTTTCCCATCCTTTCCATATCATTTTCCACTTCCTTTCCTTTTAGCAATTCAACCATATTGACCATTTTCCTCATAAAAGCATCACCTTAGAGCAAGTATAACTTATTACCAAACTTGTTATGTTAATGCATAGTTTACTTCTAAATTAGGGTGATGTTTCCTCGTTAAGGAAATTACTGATGGATTAATGAGGATGAATGCATATATGAGATATTGATACACCAACCTGTTGATATATGCACAAGGAAAAAGTATCGTGGCATGCTTTGATCTCTCCTTCGGACTCATTTCATGATCCATCTCAGCTCAGTTCGTTGACAAGAGAATATCTTTCAGGATTGATACAGTTCATTCATCCATCCACGTGACCTGCTATGTTAAGTAAAAACAACATGTCACAAATCTATGAAGATTATCACATTGGTTACTATCCTTGTAATGATTTATGTTTTTATGAACATCTTGAGAATCGCAGATTCTCAAGACTGTTCAAATTAATGGGATCTATAATATATTTTGGGAACATGGAAGATTTAAAGCTAGAAACAAAGAACGCTCGGTTGGTTAATCTTTCAATTCATTGTACAAGTTGTTGTTGGAGAATTGACATTGTATCTTGCAGACTAATTTCTTAATGAGAGTTGGAAAAATTTTATAAATTTTTTGAGTGCCTATTCATTTTTAGTTTCTTAAGGAAGATTTGTTAGGAGATAAGGTCCCACCTTCTCATAGAGTTCACCCAGTTTGATTAGTTGTAGAATTTCTTATTCCTTTGGTGTGATAGTTTGTTGATATAGTCCTTGTCTATAAATTATGCGAGTGGTGTTTTGTTGGATCCATTAGTCACCTATAGAGTTAATACATTGTTGAAACAATTAGTTAATTCAAGTGTGTGGATCATACATTGTTGAAACAAATGATTACTTGGCATGTGTGATCTCTCTTATGGTATGCAAGTGATTTATTGATAAGAATGTTGAAACATAAATACTTTCTTGCTGAATTGATATCACAGGTTGAATTCGTTATGATTATTTATTGCTGAAACAATTCTAGAAAAAAGTGTGGTTGTAATGCATGATTAGGTAGAATTGAGCAGTATGGAGCTTGGATGTTGTGTTAGCTGCATGGAATAGATCTTCATTCTTGCAAGAGTGGTGATTGGATTTAACTTAATGCAAAAGTATTCTAGATGCTTTATCTTTATGAACAGTTTCAGATTTCCATTCTTGCTAAAGTGATTGCTTTATTTCGTAAAGAGTGATTTATTCTTAAAGATTGAATTAGCAGTAATTTATTTTTAAGATTGAATTAGCAGTAAAAAATTTTGAAGATTGAATTAGCAATTAGAATTAAGAGGATTCAGTGATAAAGATGTTACATAACAGTTTCAACAATTAGGTTGTTTAATATAGTATTGGTTGATTTGGGTGATTGTATGAGAATTAGAGTCATAAGCTTAATGTTTATGCATAGAATTTGTTTGTTTGCCTTTGAAATAACCATACTTCCATAGGTTAACAATTAATGTATCGAGAAGTTTGGTTGCCTAATTAATTAGACGATTAAATCCACCATCAGCGACAATGATAGCTTTTATATTTTGATAGCACTATCAATATGAATAATGATCTTAAGATGTTGGGCATTTTTTAACCTCAATTAACTAGAACATTTGTGATGGCCAATTATGGAAAAATTCATCACTGCTTGGGCATTCATATTCGAAGGGATAGGGAGAAAGGGAAAATCCATACCAATAAAGAGAGGTAATTTAGGAACACTCTTAAAAAAATTGGGAAGGAAGATTGCAAATCAACAAATACTCCAATTGAAGTTGGCAATAAACTTTACTAGAAATGTGTCCCAAAGCACAAGAAGTAGATGATATCAATACAACTCCATATTTGAATGTTGTTGGGAGCCTAATGTATGCAATCGTTTGTAGAATACCTGATATTGCACATGTTGTAAGCATTGGTCATTGTAAGCATTGTGACCAATTTTCAAGTAATCATAGACCACATCACTTGGTAGCAATTAAAATAATTTTCAAAAATATTCAAGGAACAACTAAGCATATAATTACATTGAATGGAAGTTTAAAAAATCTACGAATATTACAAGTTATTATTGTGCAGATTGGGCAAAGACCATTGATAATATGAGATCAACTTCAGGACATTGTTTTATCCTTAGTGGAGGTGCAATTTTGTGGGCAAGTAAGAAACCATCAACAATTTATCTTTCCAACATAGAATCATAGAACATATCAACATGTTAAGTTACAAAGAAATCGATATCTTTGAGAAGATTATTATAAGACATAAAAGTCAAACCCAACTAAGAGTATTGAAGTGTGATGCCCAAAGTTGTGTATCCATGAAAAAGGATCAAATTATCATGGGAATGTTAAACATACCATTTCATTTGTGAACAAATTGAGAACAACATTATATAGATCAAATAATTTGCAGAAGAATGAATTAAGGAGGGTTGCAATGTTGAAAAGATGACGAAGGGGAGCGGAGGGTGGGGAGTAGTAGACTACGGCAAAAATGACGAAGTTTTTTTTTTGTTTACCTTAAGGGAATGCAGAGGGGACCATAGTTTATTTTTGTCCACAAGTCATCACCAACATGCGGCATTAGGAAACATCGACACTTAGCGATAGAAAGGAGTGCCATACAGTGGATCTGGTGGATTACTCAATAGATCCGATGGAGGGCCATTGAATCTTCACTGATCTACCCTCACTGGTAGCGGACAACCCACTGCAGTCATCAAGAACCCATCCTCCGAAAAACTCAACAGTTGGTCCGACTAGAATGGAAGAAAGATGGGGTCAAGAGAGGAAGATGGGAAAAAATCCCAAACACTCGTGGAAGAAGAATACACGCCTTAAGGATCTGCGGTCAGACCGTTAGCACAAAACCTAGGAGGAGCTCCTTTATCCCTTTTTGAACTCAACTAACAACTTGGCCATGGATTTTTATCTATAGAGGAACATTTAGCTCACTCAGATGAGCTAAGAACGCTCTGGAACCACATTGGTATAGATCTAGACCCAAATTTGGCAGACTTTGGGTGGCCATTTGTCGAAGCCTTTGGGAATACCGCACAATAGTAGGCTTCTTCGAAAGAACCCTTGGCTCAAATCCCATAGGGCTTCGTAGCTTCCTTTTTACAACTCTTAGAAGAACAAGGACCAGAAGCCCCCGCAAAGGACGCCTCATTTCCATAAAATGAAGTGCAAACTCACAGCCCGCCAAAGGGCTTATCACAAAAACAGAAAAAAAAATCATTATACTTAAGAATACAAAACAACCTCTCAACCTAATTTGTGGGAAGAACCTATCGTTCGCACAGACCCTCGAAATGACAGAGATGGCGATAGTAGGGCAGGCTAGAGGGAGGTACCCGAGCAGGTATTTCTTGGAAAATTGGTCCAAATCAAACTAGTGGGGGTTTCTGAATTACATACCTGAAACACTAGTTCTCTCTCGAGGGTGGTTCATCTTCAAGCTCAAGTGTAAGGAGGACATGGGAAAAATTATCCTGAAACCCTAGAGTTTAGGTTCCACTCCCATCCTTCTCAAGACTTGGACGTCGATGTTCAATGTAGACATAGAGAAATTTGATGTAATCCCAATATGGGTCCGGTTGTCGGATCTACCATGGGAGTTTTGGAACTGGAACTCCTTCAAAGACATTGAGAATGCCCTAGGAGCCTTCATAGATGCAGAAATGTCTTTTTCTCAGACTGGAAGAATGACGGTGGCAAGAATTATGGTATCGTTAAACATCAAGACCGGTCTTTGGGAGGAACTAAACTTTATATGGGGGCAGGTGAACCAACGACAAAAGCTCGATTACGAAGGGATACCCTTCCCATGCCACAGATGTCAATGGTATGGACACATGGAAAAACAATGCCAATTTACTTTTAAGAACACCCTAGAAAGATCTAGAAATAGATCGATAGATTTCGAGGGGAAAGATCAGGGTAATGGAAAATCCCCGGATAGGGTAACAAAAAAACCCTCTTCATATGAAAAAATTGAAAGCTTTCAGATCTAGAATGAGGAGGAACCATAGAAGCAGAACCCAAGAATGGATCATGTTCAAAGCTCAGAGGAAGAGTGAACGAGGTAAACATGCAAGGCTCAATAACTACATAAGACATTCATATGCCAGGTAAGGATCTTATTTCACTCCGCCTACTTCGGATCTATAAGCGCCTTTATTTGCTTTATTTGTTGATTCACAAGACTGCCCTAGACTGGGAAACATTGTATAGGGGATCCCTCTACACCGCTCTCCTCGAACATCCATTGATTCCTAGATACCCTCGCTACAACCAAAACCCTCCTCCCCCCCCCAAACCGTATTAGCGAGGAGAAACCCTCCCCCCCCCAAACCGTACTAACGAGGAGAAACCCTCCTCCTTGATGGAAACACATCCCATCTTTCGGTTAAGATCTAGGGACATCCCAGACCTCACATCTCCCAAAGTCAAGTCCTGGAGAGAAACTTTATCAATACCCAAAAGGGAAGAGGTAAGGGTAGGCCAACACACCTCTCTTCAGCTCAGAGTAAAGCACTCAAAGATGTAGCAGATGGGAAACAAAAATCCATAGTAGGGGCACTTAGAGAAGTGAGAGTCTCGAGAATGGGTCCACAATGAAGGTGTTATCATTCAACAGTAGGGGTTTGGCAAGTAAGCCCAAAAAACTTGCCTTGAAAAGGCTGATAAGTCTTCAGCAACCTGATATCATATTACTCCAAGAAACCATGGGATCAAAAGAGGAAGTCTCTCTCCACCTAAAAAAATCTTTTTACTAATTTTAACTTTCTTGTGGTCAATGCAAGAGGGCACTCGAGAGGACTAGCTATAGGCTAGAACCCGGGGGTATTGAACCTAAACAACATCTGGGGTTTTGACTAAGGGATTGGAGCTGAATTTTTTCATGCAGGACTAAATACCACGTTCACAATTGCAAACATCTATGGGCCTTATAATGAGAGGGATACTTTCTGGAATAGTCTAAGACAGAATCTCTTTCTTAGAAACGAAAACTTAATTCTAGGAGGTGATCTAAACTTCACTCTAGCTAATTTTAAAACTGGGGTCCCAACTCAAGAAGTGACTCTCTCTCAGATTACTTTGAAACCCTCCTTAGAGATTTTCATTTGATTGATATCCTCCCTAACAAAGTGAATCCCACCTAGTCAAACAAAAGAGCTAGTGAAAGAGGAGTTGTGAAAAGGCTGGACCATTTTCTAGTCAAGGAGCGTTTTTTAGAGCAAACCCTAAATTTTAGGCAATGGGTTGAGTCAGGAGGAGAATTTGATCACTCCCCAATTTTCCTGGAAAACTCTGGAGCCACGACTAAGCCACCTATCCATTTCAAACTCTGTGTTGCTTGGTTGAAGGAGGAAGAAGTATCATATATTATAAAAACAAATTGGACTTTGTACCAGCTCATAGAAGGGTCTTTTGCAGCACCTCACTTTGTAAAAAATCTCTCTTAAGTGAAAAAGAAAATCAAGGAATGGGATTTCAAGAAAAAAAGAAAGGGATGAGAAAGAGCTCATTCAAAAAGAAAAGGACATCGTTCTTCTTCAGGACGTAGAAGGAGGAGGATACCTCAATATAGATTCCAAGACTCAGTTGGAAATTTTGGAGAACAAAAGAATAAAGCTTCTGATGGAGCAGGAGGAGGTATGGAGACTAAAGAGCATGGCGATTTGGCTTGAAAGCGGGGACGATAATACTAAATTCTTCCAAGCATTTGCAAAGGGGAGGAAATATTAGAATACCATTTGGAGTCTAAGGAATGAAGAAAATGAGGTCATTACCTCTTTTGAAGGATTGACATCCTTAGGCACAACTCACTTCAAGAGACTCTGCACAGAAATCAACAAAACAAATATGGCTGAGATAATTCACCTCTCTCAATTTTTTCCTGGCTTCATAACCCCAGAGGATAACTAGGATCTTATGGAGGAAATCTCAAAAGATGAACTCAAGGAAACACTTCATAGTTTTCAGAAAGATAAAAGCATGGGCCCAGATGGTTGGACCATTGATTTCTTTCTAGCACACTATGGATCTATAGGGCCTGACCTCCTCCACCTTATTGAATAATACAGAAAAGGGGGGATTGTGCACCCCCCCCTAAACACCACATGTATTGCTTTGATTCCAAAAACAGACAACCCCTCCGCTATGGATGATTACAAGACGATCTCGTTGTGCAATGTAACCTACAAGGTGGCTGCAAAGATTATAGCAAGAAGGTTAAAAAATATTCAGTCAAAAGTAATATCTGAGAAGAAGTTTAGATTTTTAAAAGGAAGGCAGATTCATGAATCCATCGGAGTAGCCCAGGAAGGCCTACACTCCCAAAAAACTACTTGGAGTAAAGGAGCTATTCTCAATATTGATCTCTCAAGAGCTTTCAATAAGGTAAGTTGGATCTACCTAAGAATGCTTCTGACTCATCTGGGTTTTGAATACATCTTCATAAAATGGATCATAAGTTGCATAACCACACCCTCCTTTGTGGTACTCATCAATGGATTTGCTTCTAATTTTTTCGGGGCGGAGAGAGGGCTTCGGCAGGGATGCCCCCTTTCACCTCTACTATTCCTCCTGGTGGCAGAAGGGCTAAGCCAAGCCATAGCCCATGAAAAAAGGCAAGGAGATTTTAAAGGTATGGCCATATCCCATAATCTAAGGCTCACTCATCTGATTTTTGTAGATGACATATTAATCTTTTGTGATGGCACAATAAGGGACGCTGAAAACTTGGAAAAAACATGGAAGCTCTTCTAAAAATAAATGGATATGGTAATAAATACACAAAAATCAACACTTACAACCACTTTCCTAGATGAAGCTAAAGAGTTGCGGTATGCCACCATCTTTCCCTTTGAGCTCAAATCGCTCAACGAAGGCGTCAAATATCTAGGTTTTCCCCTAAAACCCAATGGGTACAAGAAAAATGACTGGGGATGTCTAATAGAAAAACTAGAAAAAAAGACGAAAAATATGGAGCCACAGATGGCTATCCAGAGCCGGAAGACCGGTCCTCATAAAATCTATTCTAGAAGCAATCCCAATATATTGGATGTCTCTGGCCTAGATCCCTAAAGGAATCTTGGAACAAGCCAGAAAATTATTCTACATATTTGTTTGGTCAGGCAAATCTGAATCTTATGTCTCACCCTGGGTAAATTGGGAAAGCCTGGCAAAACCAAAATCCCAAGGAGGATGGGGACTAAAACATGTTCACCTCTTTGCCAAGTCCCTGGCAGTAAAACTGGGATGGAGATTACTGTCCATGAAAAACCTTTGGAAAAAAGTGGTGAATAAAAACTACATAAATCCGGATACTATGACAGATTGGCTCAGGAATCCGATAAAGAGCAAAAAGGGAGTCTCAACAACTTGGAAGGTAGTTCTCCTCTCCCTCCCTATTATCGAAAACAGATTGGTGTGGAAGGTGGGCTAGAGAAATCAAGACCGCATTGGATCTGACCCTTGGTTACACAATTGAAACAGACATTATCTCTCCCCAAAACCTCATGTAGGCTCTAAACAAACAAGGATGTTATAATCTAAGTCAAGTTGCGGATCAAATGAATTCCAGAATCTGGAACTAGAGCTGGAAAATCAAAGCAAAACTGGGCCTGAATAAAGAGACGGTCCACTTTTGGAAGGATTACATCCTTGCCTTTAGAACCTCTCATGTTCGAATCTCTGATAGGAGGGACAAGCTTATTTGGTCCCCTGCTCCAAATGGAAAATGTACTCCGAAATTGGGATACAAACAGCTTACTAAACCAACCCTGGTGGAAGATGGGAAATGGTGGTGGAAAAAAGGTCTGGAAAATGCACCATTCATTAAAATCCAAGATCTTTATGTGGTGTGTTCTTGCAAAGAAAGTCCCCACTTGGGACCGAATGAAAAATAGGAAAATTGAAGGGTTGGGGTGGTTCATTCTTTGTATGAAAAATGAAGAAACCATACAACACCTTTTTCTAGATTGCCCTTTCTTAAGAAAATATTGGACAAATATCTCTCTAATCACCAATCTTTTGTTGGATTGGACCAGATCCACAGTAGAAGATTCATGGAAAAACTGGCTCACCTCACCAACAACGAAGAAATTTTGAGCTCTTCCGCTCCTGTTGATTTAGGGAACCTAGTTGGAAAGAAACAAATCAATCTATCAAGATAAGCCTTCCAGCCCATAATGCACATCTCGAACCAGTATAGTCATCATTTCTCACTTCCCCTATGAAAAAAACCAGTCAGTTCCTAGAACTATTAGAGAGGAAGTCATAAACAAACAATTGTCGTGGGCTTACTTTGATGGTGACTCAAAAGATGGAACATGCGGGGGGAGAAGTTCTTTATCTCAACGAAACTCATTTCTTTCAAATTTAACTGGGCCTGGGAGGGGCCACAAACAACTACGCATAACTCCTTACCCTGAAACTTCTTCTTATTTTTGCAAGAGAAAGGGACTGTGCACACATTAAAATATTTGGTGACTCAATGCTAGTCATAATTTGGATAAATCCAATTCAAATTTACCATAATGTATTTTTAAATACTCTGCTTTCAGACACTCAACGAAACTTGGAAGAGTTGATTCATTTTGTTGTCAACATGTCTACGGGGAGTGAAATACAACTGCTAACCAACTTTCAAAATTGGGTCTAAACCTCATGTTGGGCCAGTGGAAGATTAAAGAATATGAAAATGACTCCTATCATGATTTCTACCACATGCCTTTTCATAGAAGGACTTGAACAAAACTAAGCAGAACCAATTAATTTTGAATAGTCAGAGAAAATTTTCAGCTTGTATAAATCAGACAATAACAGGACATGAATGTGGGTTTTTTTTATCTGAAGACATAAAACACTTTTTCGTTATATTCTATAGTTTGAATAAGGGCTCTCAAGAAAAGAGCATAAAAATAAATATTTTTTGGTGGAAACACTATAGTGAAAAATCTATATTTATTTTGAACAACATGGCTATTAACCCATATACAGGAAAGGGCTAGAAAAAACCTTTCTACAACATGTAATTTGATTGCAAATTAATTGAATTACGCATTTTTTATCGGGAAAAAAAAGATCGAATAATGTGCAATTTAAATTATGGTGGCAAATGCACTTATAAAGGTATTAACAAAAATCAAGTTCAAATTTGTAAAGCAAGATTCAATGTAATACAATCTAGTTGAGAAATATTTGGCTAACTAAGAGTTCCAAAAGTGCATAAAATGTAGCCAAATATATAGGGGTTTTAGTTAGGAATCTAAGGACTTATGTGTTTAGTTAGAGACAAACATCACATGAGTTCATATGTATTGTTAGAGTACATAATCGTTATAGATTAATGAGTAAATGTAGGGTAGTTTGAGTAGTGGAGTGTTAGCGTGAATCCCTATTTTCTTTATATAAAACATACATCTTTGTTTTAGTTTGATATGAAAGGATAAAGTTAGTTTTACAATTTACAATATATACCATGTGTTTATGTATTTGTTTTCAATTTGTTATATAGAATATGTTCAACTTTGAGTTTAAATATGGTGGCATCGAAATGGTAGATCAACTCAATGTGCACAATACAATTAAGTTATCTGTGGCGCTACTCACCTATAACCTACGACACATGCAAGGAGATTGTCAAGCAACAATGTTGACAATACAATAGGGTAGGTCGGGTATAGCTTCACCCCTACACTTAATTATCAGTATCCTCAACCATGGAATACAACCAGAACATAAAAACATAATATACAAACATAAATTTCTCATCGTTCTTGTGATTTTATATTTGAACCTATTTTTTTTCTAAAAATATATATGTTTTATTGTTTAAAAGAGATTCTTGAGCTGACCCAATGGCCTAGCTTGAGTGGTTGAGTGCATTGATCTTCAAGAAGGAGATCTTAGGGTCAATTCCCTAGGACCACTACCTCTATTGCATGCCTCAATTAATGTCCCTACTAGGTTAGGTTCCATAATCAATGCCAACAAGTTTACACTAGGTACTATTAACGAAATGCATGGAAATGCCGGGGGAATTCACCGCAATGGAAAAACAAAAGTTTCTTTAGCTATAAAAATATAGTTAAATAGATAATTACATAAATCATTATATAATTTGAACAATGAATATACAAGTGTGAATATCTGTGATACAACTTTGTCCAAATTATGAGAGATTCATGTCATAGTAAACATGTCCAAGCCCATTATTAGAGCACTTCCAATTAAAATACTGTTGATTTGCATACCTATGAACTATGATTTGTGTTACAAAAAAGTACTCTTTATGTACATATTTGGAAGGAGCATGTGACCATAAATTGAGTAGCATGGCTAAATGGGAAAGAGAGAAAGATTGTAGTGCTATATTCCAATTGCATACTACAATGATGAAACATATTTGGATAGTTGAAAAAACTTGCTTGAATTGTGTCTTTGTGGATTTTTTTAAATTGACAAGGTTGAGAACTATGTACATAATCTTATTGTTGTTCCTCTTGTATTGTTTATTGATGAAAAATATTGTATTGATTTTAATGAGTTTAAAATTAAAATTTCCAAAATATATACAACGTGTTTCAAAAATTCAATAGTGCCTCTCAGTAAAGATTTTTGCTATATAATTTAAGATAGGAAGTTATTTTAACTAAGATCCAAGCTTAGCCTACATAATTCAAGATGGGATGTTTTCTTAACTAAGATTTAGGCTAGCCTAGTTCCTAAAGATATAAATGGAAAGGATGGAAGAAAACAAACTAAAATTGTGACTTTGAATTCTTAAATAAATCAAAGATGAATATATGATTAGTGTTTGTAGATGTTTGAGATTAGCTACACGAACTAACAAAAAATTTAAATTAATAATACTATTTTTTTAATGTTCTCATCATTAAAATATTGATTCAGATATTAACTTAGACTATGAAAGAAAATCTATTCATTAAATGTGTCATGAATCAAAGGCTCTCTATAAGATTGTACAAATTCTCTAAATAACAAAACAAAATGTCAATCAAGAATCAAAGCATCCATATAAGAGTGCACAAATTCCTTTAACTAAAAAAGCAAAATGTCAATCTTGTCCGATGGCAAAATGTCCACCTAGACTCAAATTTTGTATAGTGCCAACAAAAATATCTTGAATAAGATATTCATTTTAGTATTTTCTTTTCACAAAAAAAAGTATACTATATATTGATAGCATATGTAAATGAAATAAAGTACATAGAATGGAAAACGTATAAGTTCACCAAAAATATTCATCAGCAGGATGATTTGTAGTCCAAAGGAATAGACAAAACAAGCATAAGATGACTGAGGAAAATACAATAGACCAACAAACTCCAAAGAGGCCAAAAAAGCTAACGGGAAACAAAAACACGCCCAAATAAAAAAGCTATATCATAAAATATTGAGCATGTCCTCAGAAATAAGATAACCGTCCTCCCAAAATTCATAGAAGATATAACCCTCCTCAAACAACAGAGCTTTCTTGGATAGAGAATCTGTCGAGTGGTTTTGTTTCCAGTATATATCAAAAAATGAAATATCCTTGAAATTGTCAATCACTAGCCTTGTATGCTTCATCCATGCCGACAGTTGGAGGATGTTGACATTATTTTTATTTGCTTCCTAATCCACAAAAACTTTGGAATCCCCATATACACAGATGCCATCTAAGTTAAGACGATTTGAGAGGAAGAAAATCATCCACAATGCTAACAATCTGCCTTTTGAATTTGTGCTCGATCCACATGGCATCCACATCTTGTACATTTTTGTTTGGTTCAACCAAAGTGTGGCACCGGCTCCACGGAAAGAGGAATCCTGTTGCGATGAACTATAAAAAAAAACCCAAGAATTTTATCATTTGACAATGGGAGACCTGGATGTTCCACCTGTAGAGTATTATGGTCTGAAACTTTGTTAGAAGAGAGCTTGTAGAATGCTGCTAATCCCTTGGACCTGATAGAATTAATTTCAATTTTGGAATTTTCGAAAATAATTTTATTCCTTCCTTTACAAATTTCCTATCATATAAATCTTGGAAGAGATAACCATTATTTACCCTATACCATCCAGTTGATATAACACTCAGCTAATGGACTTCCAACCCAACTGATAGAGTAATCACTGTAGCAAGCAACATAATTCCAAACTGATCTAGTGAATTGACATGTGGCGAATAAATGGAAGATTGTTTCTTCACATCATCCACATAGACTGAAGATGTTAGGGACACACATACCTTTTCTGACGAGGTTATCCCAAGTGTGTGTGTGGTTTTCCAATGCTAAGCATGAGAAAAGGGTGATTTTATATGGCATGTTCCACTTCCAGATTGCCTTATGCCACCATTATGGAGAAACCACAATATCTTCTGTCAACACCTGATAAGCAAGTTTGGCATAAGAACAACATGTTGTTTGTTATATTACCATTTAAGAACATCTTCACTCACATCAAGATGGATATATCCTTTTTGGAGGCCATGTATATGATCTGTCCATTCAAGGTCCATGTTGCCATTTAAACCCAATTGAGCCGTAGTGATACAGCCATGCAGTTCTCCATTCTTTTTCGGAGGCTTTACAACCTAGTTCAATTGATAATATCCATTGGAATGGAGGAAAAAAACCAGGTGACTAGAGAGGTTGTAAGAAGTAGGGCCTCTGATGATCGAATCCTCCCCTATGCAAACGAATTTGTCATTTCCTAGGGACAATGCCATCCAATCCCCTAAAAAAATAAAAGTGTTAAGCATGCAAGACCATATGTTTGAAACTCCTTTCACAGGTTTGTGGATGCATCAAATCCATTGAACAATGGTAAGCTGCTTTATATTTTTGGCTTTAATAACACAACTCCATAGGATTTGACCAAATATTGCAAGCCATAGACTTCTTACTAGTAGAGCTTTTGAGAACAAAAAGGATTTTTTTAACCCCCAACCTCCCTTTTATTTCGGTTGGGCTAGAACCTCCCAACTTGCGAGATGTAGCATTGGTTTGTCTTCATTTTTACCTGAACAGAGGAAGACATATGTCTTCCTTCTAATCTTGTTTAGAATAGATTTTGGAATTTTACTTAGTGCAAACCAATAAACCGCAGTATTTTCTAGAACAGATTTTGCCAAAACTAGTCTCCCTCCAAGGGATAGCCACCGCCAACACCAATGGTTGATTCGCTTGTCAAAACACTTCAACATCCAAAGCCGATATCCAGTCGAGTAACCATTTGGATTTATGAAATATCCTAGATATTTTGACCTTGAGGATAATGGGGATACTTGCAGAGGAAAAACGTATTTAATTCTTGCAATTGTCACGTCGTCAATGTCATGCTCCAACAAAAGATATTTGTTTAGATTTATTGACATGCCCGAGACGCTACAAAATAATTTGATTATGTCATTATAACAGCTCCATTCTTGCATTGTTCCAATCCTGGATATCATGACATCATCAACAAATAGGTAAAAACTTCTCAAATCAAGTTCTGGACACCAGTCCCTTCTCTTGGAACATTTTACTTAAATTTTCAGTAATCATTTTCGCAAGCTTTTGTACCCAGTTCCCTTGTTTGTTTTATATTTCAAGTCTACTTTATGTTTAATACAAGAAATATATATATTTCAAATCTACTTTATGTTTAGTACAAGTTTTATTTTTTTGTCCATTTCATGTTATGTTCTATTCCTATATTCCTTTATTGTAGTAATCCCTTTGGTTCTAGATTTGGAACCATGGCTCCGATACCATGTGTAGGACTTGTCCAGGTCCTTAGATTAATTTACAATCTAACCTTAAAACAATTCTACTATCTACATTAGCTTCTTTAAACAATTTTTCTCTTTACATTAGCTTCTACTCACACTCTATTTCATTAAAGTAACAATTTCTAAGTATCTATAAAACATTTAAAAGTACAGGTATAAATCAAATTGACAACAAATTTATGAAGCATATACATACAATTCTACTTCTAATCACAAATTGGAGACAATAATTTAAAATACCCGTAAATCAGTAGTTTGTCCAAGCTCAACTTTATCCTTGTAGATTTTCCCGGTAGAATAGCTATAAACCCTTAGGAACCTCAACTGACCAAATCGGTTTACCACCCTGCCAACTAGGAAAGACTCATTGATTTCCTAGCTCCAAGAATTGTATTCTTGTACCCTCAAGCCCAAAACCTAAGTACTAGTCCAACCAGTTCAAATCCTTTCCCTTTGAACATAAAACAAGCCTCCTCTGCTATGTTTTTTCCATGCCAAGATCCCCCCTTTGAAAATCGATCCAAATCCTCTTATCTAACTCCTACCCTTCATCAACTCTCCCTCTAGCTTTTGCTACTCTATACCTTCCTTAAATGTTTCAACCATTGACCCATCTACCCTCCGAGTTTTATTAATTTTTCAATCCCATCATGGATCAATACAAGGGCCATATTCAAGCAATAATAATAAAATAAATATGTTTAACATTTATTTATTTTAAATAATCATAGGTCTTTTCACACTCAACAGAAAACCCCTTTCGACATAACTTAACCCTTTTTCTTTTCAATAATATATTTATTAAATATTAATACTGCACATCAATGTCTTTTCAAAATAATAATAATAATAATATCAATAATGAGTGATTTATTTTAACTATTAACATATTCCACCGTCAAATCATAATTATAATTAAGGTTCAATGATTGCTTATTTATTAACTAATCATTACTCTTTTAACTTTAGTGATCATTCACTCGACTATATACCACATTCAATAATTGAGACTTAATTACAATTAATCACAATTTTATTTATTTGTTACCACATTCTAATTAATAATTATACTTAATAAGTATAATTAATCTTAATGGTCATTCATGGAATTATTTACCACATTCAAACCTTAATTACAATTAAACTTAATTGATATAACTCATATAATTATTTAACACTTATCAACTAGTTAATATTATTCTTAGTAACATTAATTAATCATCATTAACACTCAATTAACATTTATTTCTCAAGGGAATAATAATCTTATTAACAACCATTAGCATTATTAACACTTATTTAAAATTTACAATTCAAGTTAATAATAGTCTTATCAACACTAATTAACCTTTATTCAATGATGACCACAAGTAATAATTAACCTTAATCACGATTAAACCTTTCATTAATAAATGGACGCAATTGTTTCAATTCATAACTTAATAAGTGATAATATTATAATGTAACTAGTCAAAATCACAAAACATCAATGCCCAATTTTAATGGTATAATAGATGATTCATACAACATCAGTATACGATCTATGTAAGCATAGTTAGTGCTTACATACATCATGTAGGTACACCAATAGTACTCAACCACACATCACCCATAGTCATTCAAGCTACTATATAACGACAGATACTTAAACACGAATTTGCAATGTTTATTCGTTTTCATCAACTTTGATCATAATTACCTATGAAAATATCATAATATATTGAGATACAACACAAGAATCATGCAAAGGTTTAAACACATTGAATTAATTATGTTTCCATCTAAAACTTCCATGACATTCCTATTTGCCTACTTCCTTCTATCTAATTCACAACTAACTTCCACATCATATCCTTCCTCTTCTGGACTACCCTGGAGCGTCAACTGTAAGACCTAACTCCAGTTAGAACCCGTAAGCAGAAGTGTCGACTCCATCGACCAAGCTTCCCCAGTAGGCACCCACAAGTCACCATCACACACCTTGGGGAGCGTGTCATAGCACAACCCTCCTATGACTCTAGGTTTCGGGGATAAACAATGGGTAATGCCTCCACCTTCCAAATGGAACAAAGGATTATGTCTACATCAACATAGTGATTACGTTGTGATTGTTGTACTCAAGTTTTGTCAACGAATAACCAATTTAGGCGGTTGAATTTCCTGAAACCTCACACCTGCCCATGCATCATGATAATTACAATAATCATACATAACAATAACATTTCATTCTCATACCATATTTTTGGAAATCATACCATCTAGGTATCTCCATTTTGTAGGGCTGTGACTATCCCTGAGCTCTTCTAAACCTGTCGGTTAGTCTCATAACAAAATTGCATGCAATATCGTGCAATCCTTGACATGTATACATGTTTTATTAATACTAAACAACAATGTAATGATTTTGTACCATGCATGTGTCATCATAACCATTTATTCAACACATAAGTTTAAATAAGTATCCACGTACCATCATCAATTAAATGTGCATGCTAAAGACATAATCAAAACATGAACACAATTCATAATATATATATAT
>LPNX011048363.1:204862-215394 GCA_001517045.1 Pseudotsuga menziesii
TACTCGCCCACAAGACACGGGACACAGGTAAACCCGGGTGGGATTTGATCTTGTGACCTCCTTTACAACAAGTGACTTCATATTAAGTGACACCAATGAGCCACACCCATTCGGGCATTATATTATTTTAATATTAGAAAAAACAATAAATTATTCTATCATTTTTTTGGTTTTTTAATTTTTTGTTTTTTTATTATTTGTTTATAATATTTAAAACCCGAAAATATCAAAGCTTGGGAAGTTTTCTAATTCAATTAGAATTAATTAACCTCACATTGGAAATCCCTAACGAATTCCTAAAAGTATGGTTGATTAAACTTTAACATTCCAAATCCTTTATGTTATCTCTTATGAATGAAAAATGTAATGGACTCCACATGGAAGAATACAAGGGACACATGGCATAACTACTAAATAAGGAATAAAAATAATAATGTCATCCCACCTCTAGAAGTGGGAGAGAGAACACAAGCCACATCTTTTCAATGATAAATCTTGGATGTAAATAAAAGTCACGATATATCATCTTTTAAACTATCAAATTCTTACTCCATGTTTGCTTTGCTTCACAAAATGATTTTGATAAAATAAAGGGGTCTCCATGTAAATTGTGTAGATATTTACCTATCATCTCTCTTTGATTATGCTTGCTTGATATGAAGAGATGAGTTGACAATTGTTCCATTCCTCCAGTTTTTGGCTTCGAGTGCTTCATCATTGTCACTTTTTCTTTGTTTCTTATTGGATGATGGCTTTGTGACTTGATGTTATTGAAGTAAAACAATTAGTGAAATGTTGTTCCATTATGGTTGTTTGGTCACTTGAGTTATCATTATGTCATTGGAGTTTTAGGATTCTTGGTTGCTTGACAACGTTTGCATCCTCATTTGATATTTTCATCAAACTTTTACTTTCATTCAAAAATGACTTTTGCTCTAATTTACTTCAATATAATAATTATTCTCTAAAATTTTCTTAAATTGCTAGAATAATCATAAAAGCTATATCCTACACTATGGGCTTACCACGCTTTAATTATAATTTAAAAGGTCCCACTCAGTGGAGATTGCATATCTCCACGATGACCTACTCATCGGTACATAGAGCTAAAGTTGTGCTTCCCTAAGAGGTCTTAGTGCCATCACTTAGCATTACACTACATGATTCTATTCCCGACAAAGAGACCTTTTTGGCATTTATTTATATGTTTTACAAGGAGACGATTATTTTATTTTATAAAATTTGAGACCATTTTTTTATCATTTCCTTTGAATTTGATGAAATTATTATTTTGTATAAACAAAATGTTATCAATTTTAATATCTTTAATAATATCTACTCATATCTTCATCAAATTACTATTTTAAATTAGTGTTCTTTAAATAGAATTTTCAATTAGTCATTTTGAGGAATGTGTATTTAGTTACACCCTTTTTCATCAAAACTAGAAACATTAATAGTTTCCCAAGTTTAAAATTATTATCCTATTAATTTTTTATTTTTAAATCTTGGAAAATGTTTATATCATTCTTATATTAAAGTGAAATGTTTATTCTTGAATAGGGTGCACTAAGTGCACAGGTTGAAAAATAAAACTTCTAATGTTTAAAACTAAAAAAAAGAACAATAGCTCCATACATAGCTTTTCCTCTTATCATGAGGATATGCGTATTTTTATTGAAAATTAAAGGTTTTGGACTTTAATGCATTGTCAATACGTACCAGCGTAGATCCAAATCCTAGGCTCTATGAAGCGCCAAGAGGGATCAAATCTTTGGAGGTGCAAACCTCTTCTTAAGTATTGCACTTTAAGTATTGTTCTCAACTATCAGCTTTGGTGTGATTCAGACCAAAACACACATCTTTTTATTTAAGGTCCACATATAATATTTTTATTATTACTATTTAATACTATTTATGGCCTACATATAATATTTTTTATTTTGTTAGGAAAGAACATTACAACATCTCCCCCATACATGGTTTTAAAACCATGTGCAAGGCCCTCCTAAAACCATGGGTTATTTAGGAGGCCTTGCACATGGTCTTAAAACCATTTGCAATGACCTCCTAAACCATGTACAATAAAACCATGGGTTGTTTAGGAGGCATTGGACATGGTTTTGAAACCATTTGCAAGGCCCTTCTAAACCATGTACAATAAAACCATGGGTTGTTTAGGAGGCCTCGCACATGGTTTTAAAACAATGTGCACAACCAACATTTTTTTGCGGATAATTCAATTTTTTATTTTTTATTATGTTGTTAATAATACTATTATAATGTCATATTAAAATACTTAAAATATGATGATATTTAAAAATAAAATATAAATTTATAATAAATATGTAAAAATCAAATTAGTGATACAGTTAAAAGTACTACATAACAATATTGTAATTAGAATCTTTTTGTATTTTTCTTTAAAAAATATAGGATTAATTATAATGTAACATTTAACTTTTTATGATTTATGTGTTAATTTTATTATTTCGGAGGGTAAAAATGTATATCATTATTTTTTAATAAATTTATAATTATTATAAATTAAATATAATGTTAATGTTATTAGAAAATGTTATTTAAAAAATAATGTATTAATATATTATTTGTTAAATTTTTTTTTAAATATTAATTAAAATTTTAAAATTTAAAATTTTAAGTTACATTTTTATGTGAAATTTCACTTGAATAAAAATTAGAAATTACAAAATTTCTAAAGATAATTTATGTTTTATAAATTCACCAAATTGTCATATCATAATTGTAAAAGTACTAATAAATTGTTCAAAATGTAGAAATTTGTATTCACTGTATCCCTACCAAACTACCTCAAAAGAAGTGTTTTAATTTTTTATTGTTACATGGTTTCTGCCAAAATTTTAGTCCAATAAGTTGACAGGTCAACGGATTGAGCCGTGCAACTTCAAGGTTGTTAATTTATGAGACGAGACATTGAAAAATATTTTTTTTAGAGACTTTGGCCACTTTTACTTAAAATCTTAAAATAAAATTTAATTGTAGTCATTTTCAAATGTTTAATTACTGGCATTCTTATGCTGATGCTCATAGCCTTTTGACTCTATGGGGTAATGGCAACACTGCATGTTCTAATTGAAGAAAGTCTAAAAATATATGGTATTTATGTAGAAAAACCATTTATAACCCAAAACATCAGTCTCTTCCGTTTATTTGTTGTGGACATCATTCTTTAGAATTGGTTAACTTCTTAGGTTGGTGAGAGATGTTTTGACTCTTTGTTTTATTGTGATATAATGGTTTTGACTATTGATAAGATGTTTTGGGTTATTATAGCTTGTTCACGGTAGATAAAATTCAATCTGAGAACATGGACGACTCTTTTGTACACCGCTGAAGTCAATGTTATATTCGGCTTCACTATTAAATTGATTGTTATAAGTAGTGCCTCCATCGCACGATATACATGCAAATATCATCGGTGTTTACTAACCAGATATGAAGGAGATGTTTTGTTTCTATTGCTTTTCATATTCTGGGAGAGTTTAGAATTGTACAACTGCCTTTTTAGATATTCAACTGTTGTTTTTTCTTCAAAGGAGACGCAGGATCTAGTGGGGATTAATTATGGGCAGTGAAGAAACAATGGCATCTCATATGAGCATTCAAACTATTTTTAGTTGCTTGTTGTTGATGATTTAGATTGTTTAGATTGTTTAGCTTTTGATGTTTTGGATAAAATATGACTATACTGGTACATATACAAAAATGACAGTGACAAAGGGTTGGTAAGGAGGGCATCGGTTGTAAAAACGATTGGATTTCCAATGATGGAATGCTTATATGAAAGGTGGTTTTTCTCATTGTGGTGATTAAACTCTCTCTTCTGATTGAAATAATAAAAAATAAATAGGTTGTTTTGTGGCCGACATTTATTTTGAAAGATAATTAATTTTAATTTTTAATTTTTTTATGGCCAAGATTTATGTAACGTTACAAGATCTCCCCCATACTGGGCTATAGAGAGCCTCTCGGCACAATTAAGGTAATTTATTTCCATATTTTAATTGTCAAAGACCTAAACTCTACCACTGAGATCACCATATGTTAATTTTCCAACAGAGTTTTAATCTATTATGGGATTGTCTTATCTTGTTACAAGAAATCCAACATGTATTATTCACCATGTTAAACGGTGGTAATGTCCCGACATTGCCACATGTCGTTGCAAGTTAACTTGATAGCAAACTAGCAATTTTATAGTAGTGAGGATTTTCAATGGATCACTTCATTGGCAAGAAGTTTTCAACATTCATTTATCTGGATTTGATTTGATTTTATCAGTCAACATATATTTATCTCTCTATTGCTTGATAAAATAAACTATTTTATCAATCAACATTCATTTCAAATTATTTTATTGATCAACATTCATTTTTATAGGAGGCTTCAATTTTTCATTCTCCTCTCCATGCTTCTTAGCTATGAATAAATATGCATTGTGATTCTTCCGTTGTTTCTCAGAACTCCATATAATTCACAGAAAAAAATATGTTGCAGAGACATAGAGATCAATGGATATGCATACACTATTAGTATTTAATAATTAAAACTACATTATTAGTATTTAATAATTAAAACTTATGAATAAGTAACATGATCTATATTTTAAAAATATGAGAATAAATATACTACAACAATTCTAGTCTAAGCTCCTAACAAAATAAATGTTGTGATTGAATAAATGAATAATATTAATAAATAAAACTGAAGAATAACTAACATGTTCTATGTTTTAAAAACATGAGAATAAATATACGTACACCAATTCTAATCTAAGCTGGTGATAAAATAAATGTTGTAATTAACTAAATGAATTTGGAATCTTGAATTAAACTTTCTCAATATGTATGAACTAAATTTGGCGTAGAGATTAATGGATGTCAACATTTTATACATCCGAGGTAGAAATGGATGGATCTGGATACGTCGGGGTGAATTTATGGTGTGGATTAAAAAAAGTTGTTCTCTTTATGGTTATGATCGGATTTATACAACATTTAAGCTGCCCTTAAATGCTTATTTCTTCGTGGCATCAGCTACCCAGGGTCTGTTATCAATGCCCAATAAAATGCCAACTTCTTTCAAATCCATTAACTCGATTTCTAACTTAAGATATAATGCTTTGCATGTATGAGAGTTGCTCTTATCTTGCCTCCAACAATTCTAATCTAAGACGGTGACAAAATAAATGTTGTAATTAAAATAAATGAATTTGGAATTTTGGTTTTGAACTTTCTCAATATTTATGGTGTAAATTTGGCGTAAAGATTAATCTATTTCAACATTTTATACATTCGACGTAGAAATGGATGGATATGGATAAGTCGGGGATAAATGTATGATGCAAATTAAAATAAGTTGTTCTCTTTATGTTTCTGATAGGATTTATACAGTATTTAAGCTACCCTTAAATGCGTATTTCTTTGTGGCATGGGATACCCAGGGTCTGTTATCAGTGCCCAATAATGCCAACTTCTCTCAAATCCGTTAACTCGATTTCTAGCTTAAGATATAATGCTTTACGTGTATGAGAGTTGCTCTTATCTGCCCTCCATAAATTGCAGCTAAGGTTTTATTGATAACTTGGATTTACCAGATTTTATTACACCTTGTCGAGTTTTACCTATATTAGCTATTAAGGGATATAATATATTATGTCATATCACCACTGATGCCTGTCATGTTGTACATCAATTCTCTGGATTCCAACTTTCTCTTTAACTCCAACAATTTATTACGATCAGTGATATAGAGGAAAAATAAAAATTGAGAATTGTTCCACATGAATCTATGCATAGGGTGGATGCGTGTATCTGTTTGCCATGTTAATCAGTTGTTCCAGTTTTAATTGATCGTCATTTAAAAACAAATATGCATAGTCAACCGAATAGGATAAATATACATAAAAGCAAGATATTTTGCATCGAACATACAATCTTGGAAGTGATTTATTTCTTTTTTCTGAAAACTCGATGCATAGACTTCAATGCATTGCAAAGAGGATTCTTGTGATCGTTTGTTTATGATTATCTCTCCAAGATATAGACAGGAGATCTGTATGTGATAAAAATAAGTATCTTGTTGTTGTTGTTTGTTTGAGAAATCATTACAATAGAGAAGGGAAGCTAGGACCACGTACAATAGGTTTTGTTTAAGCTATAATTGAACCATTTTTTTAAGGTATTATGAATAGCTTGCACAATTAAACTCCATGTTGGAATCAGTTTCCCGAGGATCTCCAAATAAAGATATTGTCTGGACTTCCAGTGGAGTTTGTGTATAGGCATCAAATTGTCTGCTTTTGAAAACCTACTTCATAACTCGGCGGGTTGCGATGCCTATGAACGAGAAGCAACTGGTTTTGTGCGATAGGAATCCAAATATGCCTTCTCTAGATTTCTGCTTCTACACATGGACCTGGATTAAGTCTTGCTTCACCCTTTCTTTCCTGGAGGACATGGTGCCACATAATTGTAACAGACATTTGGGTATCTATTGCAAACAACCTGTGGCGACACTCGTCTTGGTACGCTGTGTCTTTTGGTTGAACATGGCCTTTGGCAGGATCTGCAATGCCTATACACAAACGTTTGTCAAAATTCGAACACCACACACAAATATTTACATTGAATGCATCGTTGTAAATAATCCACGATCTGACATTGCATACACAATAGTTGTTGTTGGGGATGAAATTGAACTGATCGACAGGGAGATGGTGGAAATTTACGAGCCTTCACAACATAGATGGAATATCGTCGGATACTTTCCCGAGGATCTAATACTAGACACATATAGTGAGCTTGTTTTCCGCAAAGGATCATTCTACGGTTACTGTCACATGGCAGTAAATGAAACGAAATAAATCCATTGTCTAATATTTACAAGATAATTTATTTTTTGCATGCAAGCATAACCGCGCAAGTAACTCTGAGAAAGTTGTTAAAGGAGTCAAGCTATCATGACTATCTTTTGTGTGCCATGAACATTATGATCTTTAAAACTATAATTAAAGTAGCCCTCACCTTACCATAGAGTGACCTGCTCGGTGACCTGATGGTGCCTTACCCTGACATGACCTGCTCAGGGACCTACTCGGCACCTGAAAATGGTTTTAATTAATAAGCTCCTGCAGTGCCATGATCTTAATAAATCAATGCATTGAACAAGACACTATGCCATGATCCACCACATGCTCACTATGTTCTGCTATCGAATAAGAAAAAGAGAGATTCAGGCTGCATTTAATAGTTCGATTAAAGAGTAGAGGAGTCCATATCTCACCAATTTCTGAGTAGATCATACAAAATCTTAATTCTCCATATGTGCACTAGCTCACTTAAATGTTGCAATATTCTTGCAAATGTCATGAAGTTTAAGATATGGGATGGTGCAAGCTAATGCTGGTCACTTATGATGCGCTCCTTGCAATGGACTTCTGGGAAAACATAAATCTGAACGTCAAAAAACAATATTAGAGGTACCTATACAACTTTTTGGAATATGGCGTAAGAATATGAAACGTGGACAATCGGATTACCTTCCAGAATATATAACTTTTATTTATGGAAACTAAGTATAAATCCCAAAAAACGAGGTTCTTCTAAGGTTGGTATGTTATTTTTTTCCCAAAAAATAATGAATATGTTTGCGTTGGTCCACTCGATTGGTATGCACATGGTGGAATTTTGTGAAAAAAATTATATAGAGTTGTCGATAACAGGTCTGTCTAGTGCAACGCTATTTTTCCATATTTGTTTATGTTATAATTTATTTATTTTTTAAATTAAGGAAGTCAGTGACGCCCTAAAATGACAAGGTCGATCGTTGGTCCACGACATCTTGGTCTTAACATAGTCGATGAGCGATAATTTTTTCTTTTAGGATGTAGGTCTTTGTGTCTTCTTATGCGGGTTCTTTTCCATTTTCTAAATAGGTGAGCCAATCAAAAGTTATAGCCGAAGCAAATAACCTACCTTTTGTGTTAGATTGACGTTAGTCCATTTAAAATTAAATAAAAAATAGAAAAAGATAATAGATTTAAATAAAAATTACATATTCAGAATCTATAGACAGAGTTACACAAGAGTATGAATTTTCATTAGCAGTGGACAAGCGTGGCATATGCAAAATCATGCACAAAATAGGAGAAGTGGTAGAAAACATATTTTATGTCATAAGACAGTCCAAACCACTTGGTTTGGCAACCCGAACCTAAAACCAAAGCAACCAAGTCATCCACCACGTAGGTTGGAAAAAAGTTGCCCGCCAAAATTATAAATTTAAATCACACGTGTGCGTAGTTTAAAAGGTAACGCACACGCACTAGAAGCGCGATCACGCTTCCAATGCGTAAGCGGTAAACACGCGTGCACGCATATGTTAAGTTAAAACTTTGTTTTGATTTTATTTTCAAGCATTTGCAATGGAATGATGATGATGAACAATGATGATGATGAGGAGGAGGATGATGACAATGATGATGATGAGGATGATGACGATGATGATGAGGATGAGGATGATGATGATGATGATCATGATCATGATCATGATGACTATGACTATGATGACAATGATTATGATGATGATGATCATGATTACGATGATGAGGATGATGAGGATGATGATGTTGATGATGATGACCATGACGATGATGATGAACAATGATGATGGCGATGATGATGACTATGATGATGATGATGATGAGGAGGAGGATGACGATGATGATGATATTGATGATCACGAATAGTATGACTATGATGACGATGATTATGATGATGATTACGATGATGATGATAATGATGACTATGATGGTGATGATAATGATGGTGATGATGATGACAATGATGATGATGAGGTTGACGACTACGATGATGATGATGAGGAGGAGGATGATGACTATGATGATGAGGATGAGGATGATGTTGTTGTTGATGATGATGAGGATGATGATGATGATGATGATGATGATGATAATGAGGATGATGACGACGACGACGACGATGATGATGAACAATGATGGTGATGATGGTGATGAGGATGATGAGGATGATGATGATGATGATGACGACGATGACGACGACGACGATGATGATGACGACGATGATGAGGAACAATGATGATGATGATGGTGATGATGATAGGTTTAGTTGAAACTTTGCTTTGATTTTATTTTCAAGCATTTTCAATGGAATGATGATGATGACCATGACGATAATGATGAACAATGATGATGATGAGGAGGAGGATGATAACAATGATGATGATGAGGATGATGACTATGATGATGATGATGAGGATGAGGATGACGATGACAATGATGGCGATGATGATGATAAGGATGATTACAATGATGACGATGAGGATGATGACTATGATGATGATGGTGAGGATGAGGATGATGATGATGATGACGACGACGACGATGACAATGATGATGAACAATGATGGCGATGATGATGATGATGATGACGAGGACGATGATGAGGAATAATGATGATGATGATGATAGGTTTAGTTGAAACTTTGCTTTGATTTTATTTTCAAGCATTTGCAATGGAATGATGATGATGAACAATGATGATGATGATGGGGAGGATGATGACAATGATGATAATGAGGATGATGACTATGATGATGATGAGGATGATGATGATGATGATGACGGCGACGACGATGATGATGAACAATGATGGTGATGATGATGATGATGATCACGATGACTATGACTATGATGACGATGATTATGATGATGATTATGATGATGAGGATGATGATGTTGATGATGACGATGACGATGATAATGATGAGGATGATGATGAACAATGATGATGATGATGATGATGAGGATGATGATGATGACGACGATGATGAGGAACAATGATGATGATGATGATGGTGGTGATGATGATGATAAGGATGATGACAATGATGATGATGAGGATGATGACTATGATGATGATGATGATGATGATGATGACGATGATGAAAATGATGATGATGATGATGATGATGATGATGATGACGACGAGGATGATGATAGGTTTAGTTGAAACCATTAGAGGAAATTTCAACTCAAAATGGGCCTTTTAACTTTTATTCAAATTCCATGTCATCATGTGTTAGCCAATGAAATTGATTTAAATTTGAAATACCGTATAGGTCTTAAACACTTTTTTAATATAAATTTGGGGATAGGTATCATAAAAAAACTACTTATTTTGTTTGTATTTCTGACATATCTCCGCGTGTTTTTACTCAAATTTCGATTGGAAGAGCTCGTTAGATGCAGAATTTAATTTCGCATCCAACGAGCTCTCCTGATCGAAATTTGAGTAAAAACACAAGAAGATATGTCAAAAATACAAACAAAAAAGTAGTTTTTTTCTTTTCTTCCTTCAAAATTAATTGAGTAAAAACACAAGAAGATATGTCAAAAATACAAACAAAAAAGTAGTTTTTTTCTTTTCTTCCTTCAAAATTAATAAATA
>LPNX011048363.1:215627-235571 GCA_001517045.1 Pseudotsuga menziesii
TCCTTTAATGTTTGCTTTGATTTTATTTTCAAGCATTTGCAATGGAATGATGATGATGAATAATGATGATGATGATGAGGATGATGACTATGATGATGATGATGAGGATGAGGATGATGATGATGATGGTGGCAATGACAATGATGATGATTATGATGATGGCGATGACGATGACGATGATGATGAGGATGATGATGATGATGATTACAATGATGAGGATGATGATGATGATGATGACCATGATGATGATGATGAACAATGATGATGACAATGATGATGACTATGATAATGACAACAATGATGATGATGACGACGACGACGACGACGATGATGATCACGAATAGTATGATTATGATGATGATTACAATGATGAAGATGATGATGACTATGATGGTGATGATAATGATGATGATGATGATGACAATGATGATGATGAGGATGATGACTATGATGATGATGATGGGGATGAGGATGATGACGATGATGAAGATGAGGAGGATGATGACTATGATGATGATGATGATGAGGATGAGGATGAGGATGATGAGGATGATGATGATGATGATGATGACGATGACGACGACGATGATGATGATGAACAATGTTGGTGATGATGATGACGAGGATGATGACAATGATGATGATGACTATGATGATGATGATGATGAGGATGATCATGATGATGACGACGACAATGATGTTGACGACGATGGCGATGATGATGACGACGACGACGACGATGATGAGGAACAATGATGATGATGATGATAGGTTTAGTTGAAACTTTGCTGTGATTTTATTTTCAAGCATTTTTAATGGAATGATGATGATGATCATGATGATGGTGATGAACAATGATGATGATGAGGAGGAGGATGATGACAATGATGATGATGAGGATGATGACTATGATGATGATGAGGATGATGATGATGATGACGACGATGACAATGATGATGAACAATGATGGTGATGATGGTGATGATGATGACGATGACGATGATGATGATAGGTTTAGTTGAAACTTTGCTTTGATTTTATTGTGAATCATTTTCAATGGAATGATGATGATGACCATGACTATGATGATGAGGATGATGACAATGGAATGACGATGATGATGAACAATGATGATGAGGAGGAGGATGAAGACAATGATGACGATGAGGAGGATGACTATGAGGATGATGACTATGAGGATGATGAGGATGATGATGATGATGATGACGACGACGATGACGATGATGATGAAAAATGATGGTGATGATGACGATGACGACGATGATGATGGTAAGGATGATGATGATGATGATGATGATTATCACGATGACCATGAGTATAATGACGACGACGACGACGACGATGATGATTAGGATGATGAGGATGATGATGTAGATGATGATGATGATGACCATGACGATGATGATGAACAATGATGATGATAATGATGATGACGACGATGACAACGACGACGATGACTATGATGATGATGATGACGACGACGACGATGATCATGATCATGATCATGAATACTATGACTATGATGACGATGATTATGTTGATGATTACGATGATGAGGATGATGATGACTATGATGGTGATGATGATGATGACAACGATGATGATGAGGATGATGACTATGATGATAATGATGAGGATGAGGATGATGATGGTGACGAGGATGATGATGACTATGATGATGATGATAAGAATGAGGATCATCATGATGACGATGAGGATGATGACTATGATGATGATGACGACGACGACGATGATGACGATGATGAAGATGATGAGGAACATTGATGATGATGATGATGACGAGGATGATGACTATGATGAGGATGATGAGGATGACTATGATGATGATGGTTACGATGAAAGTAGAGCCGAAGCTTAGTGCAGAAATTTGAGTGTGAGCTTAGTGCAGGAGCTCAACCTCTTTTTAGAATGCATTTTTGGCACTTTTTCTGATATGATGGAAAATATACTTCATCTTGAATTAGTTATCCCTCGAGTTCCTTGTGGGATAAGTTGTCTCAGTTCATCTTGTTCTCTCTTTAGTCTTGTTTGATGTCCTAGGGGGTAAGATGTTGATTAGTTGAGATTTTGTTCTTGAAGATAGTGAATTTATTATATAAATGATGCTAAACTTATAAAAGTTTATCTCTTACTAATCTCATTTTTATAACAAGCAACCATTCCAAGTTTGTTTCGAGGATGATGACAATGATGATGATGAGGATGATGACTATGAAGATGATGATGATAATGACTATGATGATGATGATTTTGGTGATGATTATGATGATGATGACTATGATGATGATTATGATGGTGATGATGGTCAGTATTGGAGGCCTCTCTTACTCTCCACCAGCCATAGGTAAGGAGCCTAAGACCTCATAATGGCACCCATGGGCCTAAGAAGAAAGTAGTGGTGAAGACTATATTGTAAAAATACTCGTACATGTGTGAATACCAAGACATTGTTGAAGAACATTAGTCATTAAATGGGATAAACGTTAGTGAGTACATACTGTAAATGCTAGGCAGCAGTGCACATGCGTGTCTTTGTGCGTAAGCGTTAGCATGCACGCACGCTCTTATACACGTGTGTGCGCTCATAAATATGCATGCGCACACCTGTTACCTATTAAAAAAAATAGAGATTTGGATTCCCGGGGTTGCTACCAATTTTCACGGGTTTTCTACAACTGTTCGTGCATTTTGTGCTCCTGAACTTTGTAATTTGTCTCACACTCAATCATCAATTGGACACTCTTTGATCTATTGGATAGAAGATCACTCTTGGAATCTAACAAACATATTCAATGGTCTTGGAAGTTAGTGTATACATTCAAACTACAAGTTTTCTTTGCAAGAAGAGATCATTTTGAATAGGTATGGTGAATTGTAAATAATTATTTTCATTCACAAGCTTTCATATCATTTCATTGATTTATGTTTTATCATATGCCTACAATAATATCTCTCTCATAGACAACAATTAATTTCACAAGAAGAATTCCCAACTTCACATCTAAACAAGTTTCATATTCTCCATATAAGATGAAGTATGGAATGTTAACTAATTTACATTTGCACATGAATATATTTTGATTTCACACAATGATGGCATAGATGAAGTTATCTCTTGAGACTCTTCAATTTAAAAAAAAACTTTGAAGCAATCATGGGAGAGGGTCCATATTGAATAGTTCACCAAGTTGTCCATATTCTCTATATAAGATGAAGTATGCAATGTAGACCAATAATCATTTGCACATTAATATATTTTGATTTCCCACAAGGATGGCATAGATGAGGTTCTCTATTGAGACTCTTCAATTTGTATAAAAACCTTGGAGGCAATCATGGGAGAGGATCCATATTGAATAGTTCACCAACTTGCCCATGCTCTCCTCCTCATGCTAGATTTATCATAACATGCCTTTGAGCTTGACAGGGATGCCTCTACCTCAATGATTTCTCCTTTTTTCAGGGGATTTGCAACCTCCTCATTGTGTAATTAGTCAATTTGTTCTCTTTAGTTAACTTGTAACTTAATGAGTGTAATTTATTCAATTTATTCCCAAGACATCCAAACACCAACTTGTGTCTTCCCTCACAACTAATGTGGCATATTACGTGTAATGTCATCTCGTCCGAAGGTGTTGGAAATGAAGAATATTTCACTCATCTTATTGTGACTTCCAATACTTTTTGAACACAAAGGAAGTCATAATCCTATAGTTGTAATACATGCCAACTTGACAGTCTTTACTTGACTCAAATAGAGTATAGAAATGAAACTCTAGTTCAAACATAAAGAGAAACCTTTAATCAACGTTTTGTATCAATGCCAATAATTACCATACTAACATATCTGTAATTTAGTTAATTATGTTGGAACATGTCATGTTTCTTGTATAATGAAACTAATACCTTATTTGTTGCTTCTTATGCAGGGGTAGATCTCATAGTTTTGATAAAGGAATTTTTGGAGATGGGAAACTCACGTAACAGAGTAAGTAAAACTAGAAGGAATATGCCCATTGAAAAGCAAATTGAGGTAAGAGAAAAAACCAGGTTGGCAATGGAGAGAGTGAGACATGGTACAAACATTTCCACTGATATTGTGATCGATACTAACAAAGTTGATGACATAACAACCTCTACTTCAGAACCACGGGTGAAGCGGTTGCGTCCAACAGACCCAACTCAAATTCCAACATCAACACAGTCTCCAACCAAAAATCCATCAACGAGCCATGTTGAAGCTCTTGAAGACATAGGTATATTAAGAGACACCGAGTATCAAGCATTGGACCTAGGAGCAATTATTAGTTTGCAATCTCTCCAAGAAGACCACAACCATGTCGAGCACACTCCCAATATGGACCAACATGTGAATGAATCACCACAACAAAGAATCCCTAGGATTCGTAGCTCATGTCCACCTTCCCTACCTCGACTGCCTAGTGCAAGAAAAAGGACTCCTAGACGTATCCACATGGATGAAAGTTGTCTATCAGGCCTTGAAGGTAAGTTTCCCAAACGCACTATCAATTGGAAATGTAGCAAATTAATGAAGGGATATTTTGAATCCAATGGTGATGCAAGTAAATGTTAATTATTATTATGTTTTTTAAAGTTAGTTAAAGTCAAATTGTTTAGTTGTTGTTAGGAGAATTCTGGGCATAAAGATGGTTAGGAGTTCAGAGGCTAACAATCATATTGTTAGAAATCTCCAATATTCTTTTAATGCGATTGGGAAGACGTCTCGTACTAAATATCTTTGTGTGGCTCGTCGTGTGTTATCAAAATCAGTTGTAAGCAAGTCCACACGACAATGTCGCCTCCTTTCACACACTTCTCACATACTTAAATTAAATATAAAAAATGTTAAGAAGTACTCTGATATAAGAGAAAATCTTCAGACTCCAGGTGGAAAATATTTTTGGGCTTTTGTCGACAAGTTGCATCATCGAGATATGAAGCTAATTGGCGGCTGTTAAGGACTTAGTACAAAAGTTCCGGCATGATCATAACATACCTTCATCTAACCAAAGAGATGTCTTGATAGTGTTCCCATATCGGTATTGCCCATACACACTTATCGGAGCCAACGACATGCAATTTTGCTGGTCCGTTTGGTTTTTTGCTCTCAGACCGAGAGTCACTAAGTGTCCCCGAACGACATTTTCATGCGACTTTCAACTTGACATAACTCGGAAACCAGAGGTCAAATCGACGAGTCATTGACTATGTTGGTCTCTTGGCATGCCATTACCTTTAGTGGGCCCTCTCCAACACGTTTTCATGGCCCAATAAGTTCATTGTGCATCGGTTTTGTAAACTAGGGTTTTGCTCAGTTTCCTTCAATGCAACGCTCACATTGGTGGGTCAACTCTGCAAAAACCTCCAACGTTCCAGTCTTGGTAGTGTTCCCATATCGGCATTGCCCATACACACTTGTCGGAGCCAACGACATGCAATCTTGCTGGTCCGTTTGTTTTTTTGCTCTTGGACCGAGAGTCACCAAGTGTCCCTGAACGACATTTTCATGCAACTTTCAACTTGACATAACTCAAAAACTGGAGGTCGGATCGATGAGCCATCGAATCCGTTGGTCTCTTGGTATGCCATTACCTCTAGTGGGCCCTCTCCAACGCGTTTGCATGGCCCAGTGAGTTCATTGTGCATTGGTTTTGTAAACTAGGGTTTTGCTCAGTTTCCTTCAATGAAACTCTCGCATTGGTGGGTCAACTCTGTAAAACCCTCCACCTGCCAGTCTTGGTAGTGTTCCCATATCGGCATTGCCCATACACGCTTTTCGGATCCAATGACATGCAATCTTGCTGCTCCGTTTGGTTTTTTGCTCCTGGACCTAGAGTCACCAAGTGTCCCTAAACGACATTTTCATGCGACTTTTAACTCAACATAACTCGACAACTAGAGGTCAGATTGATGGACCGTTGACTCCGTTGGTCTCCTGACATACCATTACCTAGAAACCAATAGACCATATACCTAGAAGCTATGTACCTACACTACAACAAAGAAACTAGAGTTTCATGAATAGTAGAAACACATAATTGTATGAATTGGAAGTAAAAACTCATACATGAATTACAAGTATATAGCCAATTAGGGTTTCATGGATTGAAAGAAATTCCCATACATAGAGATGCTGTGTTATTTTAGTTTCTCTTATGTAGAACCACTTAGACCATATACCTAAGCTACAAGAGGAAATAACAAAAAAACTAAGGTTTTATAAAGTAGAAATTCACATACATAGAGATCATGTGCTATGTTAGTCTCACTTATGTAGAAATACTTAAACCACCTACCTAAGATACATGCATAAATAGAAAAAAAAAACTAGGGTTTCATGAATTACAAACCACAAAACTAAAAAATAAGGATTACAAATACCTAGACCATATACCTAATTTATAAGAACAAATGTCAAGAAAGCTAGGGTTTCTTGAACTAGAAACCACAAACTTAAAAGTTAGGGTTCACATATTTAGACATAGAACTACAAACTAGGGTTTATGAACTCATTAGATTTATATCATTATATTTGTTAGTCTCACTTAACTAGAAACTAGTAGACCATATACCTAGAAGATATATACCTACACTACAACATAGCTAAGGTTGCATGAACTACATTGGATGTAATTTTCCTTTCAATTATGCATGTGGTTGAAGCATGTTAGTGGTGTTGATGGGACGTTATCATCATATCGTACACAATCAACCTCTTTTGTAACCGACATACATTGACATATACCCCAATCAATCCACTTTTCATGAAGATATGACTGTCAAACTAAGAATGATTTCCAGCCAAGTCAAAATGATTATGACAGTCCAAAACACTAATTTCCAACTTGCCAAAATGAGTGTACAATCCCAAATGCAAGTACTAATGATAAAGAAGAGTTGAAATGGCACTTTGAATTAGTGAAAGGTACTGTCAAAACAAAAGTATTTCCAGCCAAGCATTTATCATTATGACAGACCTATATTTCACTTTTTAGCTTGTCAAGACAATGGTACAATCTTTTAAGTAAACGTCAGTGATAAACAATTTTATAAGTGCCAAGTTTCCAAGCCAATGGGACTCTTAAACCAAATCAAATTTCCAGTCAAGTAAAATGTCTTATGACAGTCCAAGATGTAATTTTTAGTCAAGTAGGAATTATAACAAGTATATTCACTTGGGTTTTGATGACACAATGACTTGTAAGCAATTCAAGGCCTTTTCTTGTATTTTGCCAAGTTAAGGATGTTTATATACCACTGTCAAATTTGTTAAAGTATGGTTGGGAATGGTTGTTTAGATACAGTCCCTTTAGGGTGTCTTTGTGCCACTTTAAATTAGGTTTTGGACAAATTTGAGGTGAGGCGTTAGTGAGTGGGTAAGATAGGAAGGCAAGGAAGTGACCTTAGGCTAGGATAGGTGGGTAAGAAGGCTATTAGGGATGCCCTAAATAGGATATTATAGTCAAGAACTAGGCAAGTCGAGAGGAATTTAAAGGACAAAATAGTGACGAAGTTAGCCTTGCGTTAGGGTCTTAGCATGCCAGGAGGTTAGGGCTATTACTAAGGGATAAGTTAGGGTAGCTTAGGATGAGTTAGTGGTGTTCTAGGGCTGTCCAAAATGGATATTAATATCAGAGATATAGGGAGAGCCGTGGGGGTCTAAGTAGTGTGGAAATGAAAGGATTAAGCCTTGCTTTAGAGAGAGGGAAAGGTAGGAGTCTAGGGATAGGGTTTTAGCAATGGTTAGGCTAGAATTGAATGGTTTAGGTGTGTCTTATGGCTGCCTAATAGGTAGTATTGCAGTCTAGTTATAAACAATCCTAGGGTTAGTAAAGGTTAGAAAATGGAGTAGAAGGCCTATTGATATGGACAAGGTAAGTCCAAAACACATGTAATAAATTTTTAGCTTCTTTTCACTATGATGCTTGCATGGTAACTATGGTCTAAATCTAGGGTTGATACTCTCTATGCATTTATTTCCCATCATTTATTTCATTCCTTCATCTATTGCATGCTAATTTATTCTTAACGACTCTAGGCATAAGCCTATTATAGAGCCTCTTTCTCTCATGATTTTTTAATGTATGAGTTGTGGAATATGAGCTATGTTTTACTTATTTCACTATGGTTTATAAAAGGAGTGCTCATGAAGCTCTAACCCTAGGTTATGTGAAGTAATGCATGCTTAAGCTTTGAAGTATTTCATTTGATTAGTCTATAAAGAATATGTGACATGTGACTACAATCCTAGGCATGCTCATATACAAACAAAAATGTACTTTATAAGAGGCCACAAGAGATGGCTAGGTAGGGTTGGTGTTAGGGTTTTCCTTCTAGGTTTAGGGTTTCATCATTGATTCTAAACACTAGGTTATGCATGCTAACACCAAAACACCGTTTGGGTTAGGGTTTCCTCATTGATTATAAAGCCTAGGTTATGCATGCTAACCTTTAAACTTCAGTTAGGATTAGGGTTTCCTTGTTGATTCTAAACCCTAGGTTATGCATGCTAAACCTTAAATCGTTAAAATTGCAACAAGTACAATAGATCATTAAAATTGCAAGTGCTCAACAATAGCATAACAAATATGTACGTATTCAATGAGAGTAAGCAATGTCAACTTCGTCTTCAAATGATATGAATTACCGAATTTATCAAAATAAATGTTTGCCAAGTAGATGTAACAAATGCAAGCCAACAACAGTCATGTTCAATATGATTCTCAGCTCATCAATACTATGAAATTTCCAGTTAATCAAATGGTAAGAGAAGATCATTCCAATATCAATTTCTAGCTTGCAAAATGAGACAATAATTACTATGTAAATACCAAAGACAAACAAGTGCTTTCTATTGCAATTTGGACAATGAATAAGACTCTCAAACCAATGATAACTCTTAGCCAAGTATGACTGTCCCAAAATGTTATTTGGTATTTTGTATTTAAAATTATCATTGTTATTGTACACGTTTATGCAGCTATGTATTTTTTTGTTAACTAACCTACAGTGTTAAAATTTTTATGCATTTTATTATGAACATATAGACTTTATTGCTTCGTCAACAATACGTATTGCAAGCGCATCAACTATAAACTACTATTGCATTTGACATAATGTATGCAAATCTGTAATAAAAGACAAAGTAATATAAAGAAGTGCAAAATGACATATTAATATATACAAATTTCCAATCATATACAATAGTAGTGAAAAATGGAACATCATTCCCAATGTCTATACAAAATATGGCAACTCGTGCCCTATACAAAATATGGCAACTCGTGCCAAATGCCACATCATGGCTAGTGTACATAGGAGGGTCTCTCAATCCTCCTGCCCACCCTCGAAGCTCCCAGGTGCACCTCCAAAATCGATCTTCCTCTTCTTCGAGCTAGAGGAAGCTCGGTTCTTCTGGCCGCTTCGACCACCTCCCCTTGGGCTCTGAAACGACAACAATCAAATGTCAACTCCTACATGCAATTATACAAGATTAAAACACAATTTAAAAAATCAAAATTACATTTTCAAATCTTAAATAGCTCACCTCAGACAAGACCGTAAGTGGTGAGGGAGCTACCCTCCTCCGTGATCCAAGTCTCTCGACAATGCCACCCTGCAACATTTAAACAGTAAGATAACTCATACAATTTACTGCCTATGTTAATTTTCGTTAATATTGCACGAGATTTTCATAAACTAATCAATCTCACCGTGAACACAACAGGCTGGTCCTGTGGGCTGGTAGGTGGAGCAATCGGTTGGTCCTCAGGGGTGGTAGGTGGAGTAGTCGATTGGTCCTCGGGGGTGGCAGGTGGAATAGTGGGTTGGACAACCTGCTCTGATGCTAGGGTGGATGGCATAGCGGAGGATGTAGCCACATCGACGTTGGATACACAACTAGGGGGCACGGTGAGAGAGGGCGTGGACTGGAGTGGACGAAGTGGTGATGTACGACGATAAACCCCAATTGGCTGTAGAATGGAATGGGCCACCCTGGAAGAGGAAACAAGGGTGGTGGGGAATATGGGGGAGGGGGATGAGGTCTGGAATGGGGTGAAGGGATGGGTGAATGTGGATGGATGGTGTATCATGGTCGGATGGGGAAGGGTGGAAACATGGGAAATTCCAAGGGAGGGGGTGGATGGGTGGGGCGGGGGGGAGTGAGTCAAGGTTGTGACAAAGAAGGGGGAGCTAGATGGAAGTGTGGTGGTGGATGGGAGGTAAGGGATGGATGGAACGAGGTGGGGAGGGATGCATGGAAAGGGACATGTATTCCAGGGGATACACCTGGCATATATAGTGGGAAAAAACACAGTCGATGGAGAGATAGTGACACTAACGTGCCTATGTACTCGGACTTGCATACATATTCATGGCCTCATATATTAGTATATAAAAAATATAACTATACAAATCTAAGCCATCAAAACTGAAATTAAATTTATACTTTATTACACGATACCTGCTCACGAGGGGATCTGCTGATCCCCGACGGGGATAGCTGGTCACTCACTCCTGCGGACACCTGTGCAAACACAAAAATATTTAGACTCAATTACTAAATATTAACTACATTGGATGACAAGATTAACTACTAACATTAAATTTAATTACTAAAAGAAAAATACCTGTGTGTATGGTGCCGCGATGTCCTTTGTAGCTGCCATGACTCCATCTAGGTTGAAGGAACCAACGTCCTCCCACCCGGGTGTTGGAGACTCAACACTGAATAGTTGTACATTAAAACAAATCAAGTCATCAACATCTGATTCTAAGTTAAATTTATTAGAAATTATGAGATTGCATAATGTATAATCAATACTTGAACATTAAATAAAACAATAACTAACCTGGTGTAGGTAGCTCTCTGTGGCATGCTCCTGCATTGGAACATGGCATGGATGCCCACAACGAGAACAACGATGTGGCACTGGTCCCGTCGAGCTGGATGGATCATCCTAGCTACCACCTGTAGCTGCTCTGCCTCGCCCACCACTAGTAAACCGTGCAGAAGTGTGTCTCTCGGGGTGGTCCTGCTCGCTCTACGAGGACATAGCCACAAATGTGGTATGCCTGAGAAGGTGTCGTGTGGCATGTCTAACAGAATCATGGATCTCATCTTGCCCGCTGCCTAACTCAGTGGGTTGAGGAAGCGGGTTTGGCTCTCGCCTAAGTGCAGGAGGTCCTCTGAGTGGGTTCAGGTGGGCGTGAGGTTGATCTTGGGCTGAGCCAAAACCGACGCCTTGGAACTCGGTGATGTCGAAGTAGTTCAGATGGAACCCCAACACAAACTTAGCCCACAATTTCCTGAGAAAATACTGTGGGACCTCGACATTGTTGCATGGAGGCTTGTCAAAAACCTTGAACCATCTCTTCCTCTCGTTTTCTCTCCATGGTTGGTAATTACACCAATCCATGCAAACTCGCCTCTTCCTCACATCTGGAGGCTGTCCTATTCTCGGATCTGTAAATTTTCTCCACAGTTGGGCTTTTGTGATATTCAGGTTTTTTATATCCTCTTTGGATATACTAGTTCCATAATGTTCTCTCATCCGAGCCCTATATTGGCTCAAATTGGTTATCTCACTGTGGGAAATGTTGATGGACTCTATTATGTTTTGTAGTGATGAGGCAAGGGAAACCCGAGAGGGTTCCCTGGTGTTCTTCAGTTCATCGCTCAGTATTCTTAATTGGTTTAAATCCTCGTGTAATTCATCTTCGGGGTTTTCTTCATTTAATTCGCGGTTTATTGGGTCCTCTGATTGGTTTGTTTCACCCATTTCTTGGGATGGTTCATTGGTATTTGTCATTATGTTTAGGTAATTTGTATCTGCAATATCAAATTATTTCCATTATTTTAAATTTTGTATTTTATTTGAAAAACAATAAAAAACATTAAAATAAACAAAAAAATGCAAATATTGCTCCATCTACCTTACTCCAACATCGTGGGTGTCGTTTTAGGATGCTTGGACACTTCCTTTGGGCTTCGTGGGTGTCGTTTTGGCTTCCTTGGACGTTGTTTTCGGTGGCTTGCGCGCTCGCGGGTTGGTGGTGAATAAACAAAACTGTGCACTGTTTTGTTTTTAAAACATAGGGACGCACACGCATACCTGTATGCGAACGCGCAAAACACATGCGCACGTCCATGTACGCGTGCACGTCATTGGGGGCGCATGCGCGCTCCTATTGTCTACTTTGACAATCCGGCGTAGAGGTTCGCCAATGTCGAAGCAGGAACGCGTGCGCGCATCCAAGGTTGCGTGCGCGTTCGTGTTTTTTTCCGCTCGTGCGCTCCCATTGCATCATAATTGGGTAGCATCTTCTTGCGGGCGCCCAAATCCTATTTATGAAGTTTAAGAGAGCCTTCTCTCAGAGGCTCAAACCAAAGACTCAGAGATCGCAATCTCATAGTCACTACACATTACATTCTGTGAGGTAGAACACCCAAAATAAAAATATAGCCATACATACAAAATTAATATCTAGACAATAAAAGAACACCCAAACTAAAATATAGCCATACATACGAAATTAATATTTGGACAACAAAGGTCTCCATACAATGCAAAAAATAAATTAACAATGTCGGTGGCCATAATTAACTAGGTATGAATAATAATTCCAGAGATTTTTAAGCTCTCCAACCAACAAAGTAAAAGCAAAACAATCTCATGGCTTCTTTTCTTTATGGAAATACCCTCCCATGTGTACAACTTCCAAATCAATGGAGAACACCACATAGTGAATGCCATTTGATTTTTTCAACAAATAAAATAATGAGAAAATAAAAAAAATTGCATGGGTCTTTCAAGAGAAATCAAGAGATGAAGTGTATTCCATTTGCTTCAAGAGATGGAGTGTGCCCTTAACAAAGCTCACGCATAGTGCCACCAAAATGAACTATGGAGATAGTAAATCTAAGACAAAACGAACACATAATTATAAATCTATTGTGTGGGTCGATTCTATTGGAGATCAACATGGCCACAACAATGTAGATACATGCATAGCCGTGTAATCCACTCATTAAATGGGTTGACTTCCCCATTGGAGGTCACCCTTCATTCTGGCGGCTAAACATAAACCTAGAAATAAGATATCACTCCAAGATGGAAGAAAGGTCAATGCTAGGCTCACCTTGTATGCATTCCACAACAAAGAAGAAAAGAGAACGACCCTTGCTCTAGAGCTCGCCAAAAATTATTTTTTTGGAACGCTCCTTACATACTCAACAACCAATTAAGCAAAGGGAGAAAAAAAATTGCATGGGCCCATCCCTTGGGAAGATGACCCCCAACATGTAACCATTGGGAAAAAATGATACGGAAAATCGCATGGGCACCCTTTCATCTCGCACCGCCTAATTGAATCCCCCATTATGACACCCATTGCTTAAATAAAGAGTGTGGAAAATCCAAAAAGTATAACCATGGATGTGGTTACAGCTAATGTGGTGCTATGAGAAGCACCAAACTTTCCCAAAGCTTGCGAACCGACTGCTGAGCCTGTTGGTGAAACTCCTGAACGTGCTGAACTTGTTGGTGAGAAAGACGAGCTTGATGCAGGACTGGCCTGGAGAGAAGTAGCCACAGGAGACGACGATGACAAACTGGTGGGAGCAGTTGCAATCCTCCACAAGTCGTAATAAAAATGTCTCCATACATCGGGTATTGTTTGGTGTTTTTTTGAATGATCCATATGAAGGTTATTAGGATAAAAATCGAAAGAAACCCCAGTTAAAAGTTAAAACCCTCAGAAAAGGCCAAGAATCGAAACTGACAGAGTTTATCACCGATCTTGAAGGCAGTGGCCTTCCACCCAGTTTCTATAGAGCTTGGTATTACTGAAAAGAATCGTCCATCCTGTGCTTCCGTCGACGTCACAGGTTGTTGCAACCACACAATGGAGAACGACAAGGGCGAGGCATGCCGCAAAAGTTACAAGACCTTGCATTGCATTTTTACAATAGCCATCTATGTGTCCCTAGGCTGACCCAACACCAAACCCTATCACAAGCCTCAACGTCCCATTCTAATTCCCTGTTTGAGAAACTTAATCCCAGAGCAACGTAGAGCAGAAAAGAAGAGGTTTGCAAGGGTTATCATAATGGAGGTATGTTTACACACAAAATGGGGGAGAGAAGAGTCCATTTGTGCATCTACAAGAAGAATCAACAATTCCAAAAATAGAAAAATGCGCATTGGGAATAACCCCAATGAATTTACTAAAGAATGTGCATTGGGAATAACCTCGCATTGCAGTGGAGGCAGACTGCATATTGCAATGTAGTGGAGGCAGAATGCATTTAAATGAAGTAGTCTAACGCTTCGATGATTTCGCCCGGTGTTAGACTACTTCGTCACGACGTTGTCTATTTTGTCACGGTGTTGTGATCCTCTCCGGTGAACTGTTATCCGAACAATGTACCTCCATGCGGTCCCCACCAAAGTTGACTCTTTAACCCAAGCACCGTCTCCGCCCTGTCGCAATAACTCTCGGGGTGGCGGGTTGGTCCTTCGATCTTGTAACCCTCCTCCGTCCAACCCGCAATAATCTGCTGCTCCAACTCCTCCACCCCCATTGCACGCTCCAGCCTGTTCAATTTCTCCAAATCTTTGTGGCGCTCACAGACCACTCTCCATGCGGAGTAATCTATCTACCCGAGGATTTGCACTGGGGCCCACCTGACGCCGTCGAGTGATAGCTTACTTCGTTACCACAACTTCTTGGTTTATTCAAGTTCTCCGCATAAAATTATAATACATATTGTTACAACCATTCTAGAGAAAATTTCACGGCTGATCTTGTGAGTATATCGAATCTCTTTCAGAGCTTTAAGAGAAATATATGCCTTTCAGCTAATCGAATACATAAAATTGAATATGTGCATGAAACATAAATAAAGGCATGTTGTTCATGATTGACTAGAGATGGTCTATGGAGTAGTTAACAATAGAAATATAATAAAATTAAATACAAAATCATAAGGATCAAATTGCTACATTGTATGTTGAAGATCAAGATTTGCAAAAGAAACTCACAAAATGTAAAAAGTGATTTGCAAAGGAAATTGCAAGTCTATATCTTATAAAGTAAAAGATTAAGTAAAAATATAAATTCTACAAAACAAAGATTCATGCTATGTCAAGATATAAAAGCTCAAATGAAAATGTAAATTCTACAAAACAAAGATTCATGTTATATTAAAAAGTAAAAGATTAACTGAAACTGGAGATGTGAAAAACAAAGGTGGCTTGTATTACAATTACAACACCCTTAATAAACCATAATACAGTGAAAACAGACATGAAAAAAGTAATTTTGATTATAATCTTTGTTGTTTTCTAATTATATTTTGGAGTAATGTATTCCATTATTTCTCTGCAACTAGGGGTTATATACAGAGGATATATATAGTTGATTCTTGTAAAGCTTTGAAGGAGATTCGATATACACGGATAGAAACAGTTTGAAATTTTCTCTGGACTGGTTGTAACAATATTATAATTTCAGGCGGAGAACTTGAATAAGCCAAGAAGTTGTGGTAACGGAGTAATCTATCATTCAACTGCGTCACTTGAATAAGCCAAGAAGTTGTGGTAACGGAGTAATCTATCATTCAACGGGGTGAAGTGAGCCCCAGTGCAAATCGTCGGGTAGATAGCTTACTCCCTCTCCATGCTCGACTTATAAATTATGGTTCCTCTACACTGAAGATGAAATTATTAATCGGCTTTAGAATTTGAATCAGTGCGGGATCTTTTGATGCAAATCTGAATGTCGCATATAAATGTTTAGATATTGTATCCCAATCTCCTGTCTGTCTCCTAGTTTATTGTAAACGTCGTTGCCAAACAAACGGTTTCAACTCACTAATGCCCAAAAGCATACATAAAAAAAAAAGGTACTGTTGCTTGCTACTCTAATCTGCAGGAAAATGTTGATTCCATACCGGCTTTTACCATTGTATGTGGCAGGCTTAACAATTAAGTCCTGAAAATGTACCCTGTATATTGTATGAACAACGCCATTTTAAATATTTCGAACTAAGGAATTACAAATGTTGATTCCATACCGGCTTTTACCACTGTATCTGGCAGGCGGAAGCACCCACAAACACCTAACTCAGTCACTTATCTATACCGCTAGCAAGCTAGGCCCTGTAACCGCGGTAGTTATTTCCCACAACTTCTACTATGTCCGGTATCATCCATACTTAAAGCTATGTGAAATCCCTTTCAAATGAATGAAAACTATTTTCCAAACCTTTTATATCATCTTCAATATTATAGAATGAGTGATCAAAAAATACGAGGCATCATAGAGAACACTAGGAAAATAAAACGTACCCAAAAATATTCTTGGCAAAAAGGATATAATATTTGATCAATATCTACCTACCTATACATTGTAATAAATATTTTCAGGATGTAATTGTTAAACCTGCCCTTCTTTCCGACGAAAGAAAGAAATCCAAGAGGAAATGGATTTCCATTGGGAAAACATTACAATGGAATTCCAACTGCAATTTTATGAACTACAATTTATGATCTACTGTAGTGAAGAGAGCATTCATAAATATGTTAGAATAATGTATCACTCCAAATACTACAATGAAAATATAGTACATAACTGTAATAGTGTACAAAGATTTTGCAAACAAGAACAAAGAAGCAATAGACAAAGTCTACATAAAATATGTACACGAGAAATCCCTTACACAAAAGCTCCACCACTCTGTCAATGGACTAACACACTCGCATATTATACTTGGTTTCGTCTTGCACTAAACATGATGCTTTCTGATGGAAACTTCAAGTCCTGTGGCATTAATTCAATAACAGGAACTCACCAGAAATTCATGAACAAGTAAACTACCGATTAGAAAGTAGCACATAAGAAATTGATCATGAAAACAAGATATATAGGACTTCATTGAGGGAGGGGTTTTAGTCACACTCAATGAAGTCATACAGTCCTATACAGATGGACTGTACCTACAAATTCCTTGACTAAGAACAAGCAACTAAAGTGAGAGCATTCACATTCAAAAATGTCTTGGATGAAAAAATAGTGACTACAACATTTTGTATAATAATCCTAGGTGATAGTTGTGGTGGCTTATGCTCCATAGCGTAATTTTAACTCAACTTATGATACCTTAGATATCTGAGTTGCTTGGGCACTTTTGTACAACTCAGATTGTATATTTTTCTACAATCGAACCGATTTTCCAGAAAAGGCAATTCTAATAGCAAGTCAATAGCAATTTTGGACTTGAGGAATAGGAAATAACAATTGAAATTAGAGTTTGAGCACAACCCAATATTCTGAACATGAATCGTGTTCATACCGAAATTCGATAGTGTCCTTTGAAACAGATAATGGTTCAACTGATGAATTTTCCAACAAGTACAACTGAAATATTCACACTGATCAAGAGTCATCAAAACATTACCAAAAGATTTTTTTGAGCAATTTATATCGCATCTATTTTACATATTTTTTATTACAAGATTTTTTTTATCTTTTGTTATTCGATAACTTTGAGATCAGAATACACATTTAACTACCTGGAACAACTCAAAAAGCATGGACCCCATACTGTCTTGAAACAATTTCTTTCTTTGTCTAATACAACCTAGACCCCAAAAGGGAAGCGTTCACATTTAATTAAAAGATATTCCTTACAACCATAAGGCTAAAACAGTAACCAAGGAAAAATTCTAAAAAAAATCACTTATTAAAAATAAAAACTCCTTTCATCTCCTGCATCAATATAGAGACCTTTCAAATTTTCAAATTAGGGCCCTCCTCTGGACTCTAGCTCATATTACTTTCCAGAGCTTGATTCATGATCTATTTTACATAGTTGGATGCTTTGACAAAATTAAAATTACAGCTGCATTCGTTTACATATATGTGCACATAAAAAAAATGGTAATATTAACAGATATATGCTAAGCTGCACAACTGTCTTTCACACTCTATTTTATAGCTGTGGATTACCAATACCATTTTTGGATCTTAAGTTCCAAACAAAAGGACAAGTTATACTTAACATGTTATATCTATGATCAAGTTTCCCTGTTCTCTAGAATTGAGAATAATTTCTTGTTTTGCAGAAGGTCCAGACCCTGGATATGTTTATAGCTTTATTCCCCTGAGCGTAGGGTAATCAATAGAAATATAAATAGCAGAATTTAACCATTTGGGTGCTAGCTTTTTAGTTGTAAAACATTTTACAATAGGGTTTTCAGTTTTCTGGATGCACGGAATTTTAATAGTAAGAACTTCATAATCTATTGTATTAGGAGTTCCAAATCCAAATGGATCATGTCTTTCTTGTACTGTTGCTAAGCTTCCATTTATCACTTCCACTATGGAAGTGATAACTCTCATATCAACCTGTTATCTACTTTTTTTCTAATTCCATTTCTTCTTATATGTTATTATTCTTTTTTCTTCTAATTCCTTTTCTTCTTATATATTATTATTTTGATCTAAAAGAAGGACAACGTATGTCGAACCTGGTGACAGAGGAAGCACTCGTCAATAAATGGGGAGGAAGCAAACTGAATGGGGAGTACTTGCCTGGTGACAGAGGAAGCACTCGTCAATAAATGGGGAGGAAGCAAACTGAATGGGGAGTACTTGCTGTTTAAATCGATCTTCAAAACTGTTAAAAAAACAGAGGAAGCGAGAATCCGTCAGTTTTGGAGATTGTAATCTCAGCATGTAATGTTATAAGCATGATAGCCGAGAAGCGTCCCAACCTCTAGTTTCAGGAACTTCTTGATTTTTTTGTGGGTTTTTAAAAAGGCTGAGAAATTCATAGTACATTCGACATCATCTTGCAGCTGGATCGTTTGTCTGGTATTGCTGCAAAGTACACTGGGAGACCAATCGAAACACTAGCTTCTTTACATCAAATTTCAATGCCCTCTTTGGACCTGGGTGTTGTAGGTTATGGAATACAAAATGTTGAGCCTTCAACAGACGTTATCACTTCGGACCAATTTTTAAGCTGATTTTTCCATGCCCACAGGCTCCGCTTTAGAGAAGAATCTAATTAGAGAGTTGGCAATTAATGATGTGGAAGAGGTTACTAACATGGTACATACAGACGAACCGATGTGGATCAGAAACATCAATGATAATAAAGATGTTCTCGGGTAAAGAGTCAACTTTGGTGGGGACTGCATGGAGGTACAATGTTCAGATAACAGCTCGTCGGCTGAGCTGTGGTCTAATCGGTGGGAGTTTCCATCACTGGCCCAGGTTCGATTCCCACAGGGGAGTCCTAGTGACATCTATCCCAGGAGTGATCAAAATATAAGTCCCCGACTCCGGCGAAAAAATCAAGGGGTGTTCTTGTAAAAAAAAAAAAAAACAGCTCATTGGAAGGGATCACAACGCCGTGACGGAGTAGTCTAGCACCGTGATGGAGTAGCCTAACGCCAGGCGAAATCTTCGAACGTTAGATTACTCTCATTTAAATTAGTTGATGTTTTCTCGCAACCTTGTGGTGGGCAACATAAAACAAAAAGAGGCAGATGTCATCATCTTACAACTTATGGTAATTTAAAAAAATGTGTTTTAAAAATCGTTTTAATATAAAACTCAAACGTTTATGTTAAAACTATTGTCTTTTGAAAAATCAATTACCTTCAACCAATACCCTATACCGAAGACTATATATTGAGGACATTATTGTCCTTCTGGCAAGGTGTTCTTCTGATCTTGATAAGCAGCTTCGACTCCTCAAAGATTTCTGCTTTAACATGGGTATGACTGTTAACACTGACAAAACAAAAGTTATGATTATCAAATCCAAGAATGATACATACGCTAATTTTATGTATGACAATAGCA
>LPNX011048363.1:235879-274495 GCA_001517045.1 Pseudotsuga menziesii
GGTCGTTGGACAGTCCCTAAAATACCATGGGTAGAAATGATCTGCCACCTTTGTGAGAGTAAGAATATTGAAGATGAAAATCACTTCCTCTTAGAGTGCCCTGCGTACACCCACATTAGATCCCAGTTTCATAATCTTTGTTGCAATACCGACATTCCTAGCCTTTTAGCCTGTCAAAATTATAGTAAGCTCGGGACGCTTCTTTCCAAGCTCTTGAGCATAGAAATATAACTTTAAAGCAAACTAATTAATTCTCTTCTTTAGGTCCGATAGACCAAAGTTTGGTCTCAGGGAACGTTAACCATCATCATCATCATCAATTAAAATATTATATTTTTATATTATTTTAACTTTTTTAATTCTAATTAATCACAATTAAATTAAAAATTATATATAACAATTTATTCATATATAAATTTACTTAACATTGTATAAGTCTCAAAATATTAAATAATAATTAATTACAATGTTTAAATATTCGAAGTCCAACACCCTAGTGCAAAAAAATCTCACTTTTCCATGGGTAAGAGTTATGTCAAGTATGACGAGTGGCGACAGGAATCTCTTAATAAGACCATTTGTACCATGAGAATGTGGATTAAGCAAATTTCAAATCAATGTATAATTTTTAATTTTTAGTTAAAATGGTATATTTAATTGTGAGTAAACCATTTTTAATTTTAATTTTATTTATATATAAAAAAAACAAGTTTTAATATATATATATATATATTTGAAATAAATAATAAAATAAATATTATTAAAATAAGAATAATTTATAGGAAATAAGATGTGAAATAATTTATAAAATGTATTTGGGCTAAATTTTTTGTTATCTTGGATGAATGAAAATGGAAATCACTTTCTCTTAAAATATTTTACATACACCTACATTAAAATTTCAAAATATTTGTTCTAGTGCTAAATTTCTAACGTTTTAATTCATCACAATTATGGTGAGAGTCGACGATTTTGACTTCTATGACAATTTTGACTTGTATGACCATTATTGATAGAATGTGAAAAATGTTGGCCAAATTATAACTTTTCATTATTCATAAGTTATTTTTTATTGTAGAAATGAATTTAATACCCTAAAAAACCCCTATTCCACCCAAATTGTGTAATGTCAACATCTTATATATGCTATGTCAATGAAAAATGGTTGGAAAAGAGGTCCAAATAGTCTAAATTTTAAACTACTAGATTGTAGTGATTTAGGCATGTTTCTCTAAAAGCTTTTCACCCATAGAAATACAATTTTAAAGAAGAGTATGAGAGCATAGGAAATTTGTCTCTACTAGGCAAATTTTTTTCTTGTGCTATGATTTTTTACTATAACGAAAAAATAATAATTAAAAAAATTGTTTTTCAAAATTCTGATTTGTGTTGAGGTTGCTGAGGTCCTCCTTGATTTTCCCTCCACAGGAGGGGCAACAAGAGGACATGCAAGGAATTAAAGGTTGGTTTTGTGTTATTAATACGAGGCGGTTATTATTATGGAGTTGTCTAAGTAGGGGATGATTTTCCTCTACCGAGGATTGGGTTCCATTGTCTTTGATAACAACACTATACCCACTCCATCTCTGTTGCAGCTCATTGTTAACCCTCAGTCATGGGTGGTCCCTCGTCCTGCTGCCACCACTCAAATGATAACCTTCGGCTGCCATAACCTCTCGCTGCCATAACAACTCCATATAATAGCAGTTTCCCTAAGAAGGTGCAATAATACACCGACATGTTGTTGTTGGCGGTTTAAATAGTTGAAAAAGAGAAATTAAAATTAAAATCGATAAGCATTCAAACTTGATCACATATTGTTTTTAACACTTTAATGGATATATAACTTGTATAAAATGCATAATACAAAATTTGCATGCATATCCTAAAAATGAGCATTTTGAATGCCATTTCCCAATGAAATATATTACCAGAAATTAGGATACACTTGCGATGTTTACAATTATTATTATTATTTACAATTACAATTATTATTTACAATTGCATTGAAGGACCTGTTAATCTAACATGAACTGCAAGAATTATATTGAAAACATTGTAGTGACACCACTACTACATTCATGATGCATTAATTGAATAACAATGTTGATATGAGTGCCTTGTATTGAAATATCCTTGCTAATATTTGAAGCTAGCCTAGAACTACTAAACTGATTGTTGCCAACAATCAAGTATGATATACCTTGAATCATTTCCTTTAATGGTATGCACAAAAGGTTTAATGAGAGTGCAAAGACCAATAGACTTTGTATCTACTTTGGCATTAAAATGGTCATTGATTTTCCATAAAGAAGAATCAGAAAAATACTTTGATGAGTATACACAAAAAGACTTAACGATTATGAACAACCAATAGGTTTTTTTTTATCTATTTTGAGATTGAAAGTCATTGATATTCCTTGGAGAAGAGTCCAAACAAAACAATTATCAGTCCAAACAAAACAATTATCAAGTTACTGAATTTACATGGAGAATGAGGGTTCACATAGAGGAATCCAAAAGAAACATCTTCATCAAGTTACTGAATTTGTATGGATTCTTCAACTGAGCAACATGTCTGACATCCTTTAGAACCATCAACTCTTTCATGTCACCTCAATGTCTGGATGAAAATAAGTCTTAAAAGGTTTAACCTATGTGACAACACTCTAATTCAAAGAATGGACACATAATAAAATCTCGACAATAATTGCGAAGAATAAGGTATAACTTTCAGTCTAGACTCTATACTTTAACTCCAATAAGAAAATGTTGTCATGATCCCCTCATATAACAAGTGCTTCCTACATGAATGCAAACCTTAACAGTTAAGGCGGAGCAAATTTCAGTAAGGATTCCAAAGTATGGTATGCAAATATCACAATGCCCATGAATGCTCGTAATTGGACAGTTATAAGGTCATCATTGATAAACATATTGTGCTCACACAGACACACACACAAATATATATATATATATATATAATATATATATATATATATATATATATATATGAATGGAGTAAAAAAATGCTAGAAAATGAGTCTGTGTTTTTTCTTGCAAAAGACAGTGGTTCAGAAATATAGCTATACTACTTTGTAGTTTCTTTGTGAATCTAATTTCATGTCTTGTGATTAAAAAAACAATGAACTTAAATATAGATATAATCACAAAATATTAAAAAATATACTAAATTGTCTATCTTATCAAATACCAAGATTATAATATCAGATGCGGGTGACACATCGACCATCCGCATGGAACACCTGGTGCAAAGGCCACGTGGTGATGGGGTGGGTAATAAAGCGAGTGACGACGAGGTTCATTTAAATGTGGAGGAAGTTGGGGTTCATTTAAATGCGGAGGAAGTTGGGGTTCATTTAAATGCGGAGGAAGTTGGGGTTCATTTAAATGCGGAGGAAGTTGGCATGCTCGCCAACCCGGGTAGATATGAGGCCATGTCTAGTTTAAACCGACGCACCGAGAATTGAATTCCTGTATGAGCCATCATTGATAGCCATGATTGCACCTCGCATTATGTGACATGCTATATTTATCCTGGAGGGCACTTTCATTCTCATGTGTCTGCCTTTGCGTCCGCGCCTGTTTATGAGTCTGCGGCTGCGTCTGCTGCAGTGTCTGCGTCCGCGTTTGCTTCAAACTCACCCTATTGCAAGTATGCATCCACGTCCGCTTCGAGCTCGCCCTATTGCAAGTCTTCCCACCATTTCACATGAGAAAATTCCTAGGCAGCTAGGGATCCTACGCAGAGGTAGTACTGGCAGAGGAGGCGTCCAATGAAAGGCAACCATTGGGGACACGGATGGATTTGTTGAACAAATTTCCATGCCAATCCGTTTCCTGATAAACGATTGGGAGTCCAAAGCGGTGTCAGACCACCTAGCTTCTGGTAAAAGTAGTGGACACATCAACCACTACTGGATGATGAAGAACATGCTTGGTCTATTATTGGAAGACATGACAGTTAAATGGAATGGATCCAGGGGTGTATCCCAGGGTCTGTGAACCAGTATACTCCAGGCGAACATGCAGCTAAAAACCCTGGAGATGAATTTCAACCTAAGAGAGTACTCAGTGTTTCCTAACACTGGAAATGAGGAAAACACTGGTGCCAAGAACCAGGGAGAAAAAGGTGGTATGTCCTCTGCTGCTACGAATTCTCCAGGGCCATTTCAGGAACAAGAGGATCTCGCAAAGAACACCACTTCTGTCAAGCGTGGACGTGAGTCCATTACTGACGCCACTGTAGCTACACCGATACAGGAGAGACAACCCAACGGACCTGTGGATAAATTTGGACCCTGTCCAATTCTGGAAAAAACAACTGAGGAGCATGTGGAAGATGCACCACCATAGATGCCACGTCATCCTCCTTGGTTCACTCTGTGATTTCAAGTTTTTCTGGGCTTCTTTGCTTTTAAAATGTGTTGTCCTCCTAGTCGTCTACAGTCAGTTTTTACTCTGTAATATGTCAGTTAATGTCTCTAGCTACAGAAGGAAAAGTTGTTTTTACTTCGATGAACACGATAATTCCAATTTTTTTGAAAGATTAGAAGGGTGGTCTGTCAGTTTAAGACCACCATAGCTAGTTTTTGTTTATACCACTCTATACTCTCTTTTGTCACCATGAATATAATTTTTCTCTGTTGTTTACAAAAAAAAATACCAAGATTATAAAAGCACCAACCTTAATTTACATGTTTATGTTTTTAAACACTTGGATAACTTATCACAATTAATCATTTCTTATAGAATTTTATTCAATTTCTAAATTGCAATGCTATTGAATCCAAAAGAGAAATGTTGGTCTATTGATTAAGATCAAATGGCATTGATAAGCATGGTTGTAACTTGAAACCCTTTTTCAGTTACATATGAATATGGATCCTTAAGAAAACATAAAGGTTTATTTCTATCAACAACAATACGAATACTACATAAAAAAATAAGGCATAGCAACAAAAAAGAGTGAGTACCAATTACTAATGGATTTGCATACCTTGTTAATAAGAGTTGGCCCAATAATTTTATTGATATTTTCAACATCTTGGACAACTAATTCAACATGATATTTCAATATGCTCGGGAAACTAATTTTATTGATATTTTCAACATCCTTCCAACAAATTCAACGTGATATTTCAATATGCTCACGAAACTAACTACACATATTAGCAACGGATCGAAGAAAATGCAATAGATTTGTATTGCTCTTGATATTCTAAAATAATAATGTAATTAGATCAAATAGTTCAAGGGCTATAGTGCACCTTCGAGACACCCTTCCCAAGATAGTCCTTCCCTCTGTCATGAAGCTCCAATGCTTCATACACACTTGTTTGAATAACACCACCAAATTAACCATTCAAATAGATTTTATGTTGATAAGTCAAATGAAACAAGACATTTGAATGTGTTGAAACAAGTTAAAATCCCAAGTACGAGCAATAATTAAAGTCTACTTACATTCATGGAACTTAAAGTTCAAACTTACCAATGGAGGCTCCACTTGGAACAATAGCTTTGTAAAGATAACCATCTGAAAGACATACATCTACCTACATATCAATAAATAATTGAAACCACAATTCGAGGATATTGAGCAAACATGGCATTGGAAGTAAGGTTGTAATGAATTAAATTGTGCCAAAAATAAATAAATAAATTTTAGAAAAATTAATAATTTGTGAGAGAAAACTCATGTCATATACAAAGGAAAAATAAGTTATTGTCTTGTAAGACCTAGATTATGTTGGGTAGTGTAGGAAGAAATCAACACATTACCCTGAGAAATAGATATGGAATCAATTTGGATTGTTGTGGTTTAGTGCCTTCAAATAAGAAACATTGCCTAAATTATGGCCATCAATGTTTGTACTCTTTAACATGTTTGCAAGTTTCATAGAAAAATTGTAAACTTTATGGTGTGCATCCCAGCTAAGAAGCCAGTCAGAGACAATTATGGATAGTGTGAAACCTTTGGACAAGCTAGGTCTTAGGAATCAAAACTAGGGCTTAACCTCGCCATGTACACTTACCACTGAGCTCCATGCCCTCTTGATGACGGACAAAGTCACAAAGTATCCTTTGTTATCAAATATTTGTTCGTGCAAGTGTGCTATCCTTTTTCAAAGAACAAAAACCATTATGCAACACTCTCCTAGGTCTGCATATTCTCACCTAAGTCACCTAACACGAGGACACATGACATGAAGGACACAAAAATATGAATTCCTAATACGAACATGGTGACCCCTGGAATCGGGACACATAGGACACATTATATATATATATTAAACATATAAATAAATAGATCCAATTTTTTTTAGAAACTAGAAAATTTACAAATATTCAATAAAAATTACTAATTAGAATCAATACATAATACACATTTTTCCATTCACAAATCACAATGAGACACAAAGATGATAGCTCAAGATTTTGAAACCATATTTCTCATCAATATGATAGCAACAACTCAACACCATATTGTTGAATTGATATCGAAGCTCAACATTTGCATGGTAGCAAGTTTGGCACTCCATGAGGCCTAATATATACACCTCACCTACCCTAAGTTACAGTATAAAAGGAGCCCAATGCCATCTTCACCCAAAAGAGTAGTAAAGCAGTCTTGGATTGGAGGACATATGTCAATACGTAACCAATTTTTTTTATGCCAACTCCGCCTATTGACAGGATAAAGGATGTGCAAGGGGTTAATGGTTTTCATAGAATCTTGTAAAGGAACATAACCCATAAAGCTTGTAGCAATGTATCCTAACCAAGGTGTCAAGGGTTAAAAATATGTACATGTTAAAGCAATGTTGAAGAAGGACGGGACCAAGTGGGCCCAAAATCAAATTAAAATGGCATAGATCCCTATGTTAGATTGTATGAAAGCATCCTAAATCCCAACACTGAGAATAAGTAAGTAAACGTGGACCCAAGCCTGCATGGATCCCGTAAAATCCAAATTAACAATATTTTAGGATCAAGATGTCGGGACACGATTTCAACATGTGCCAAACACATGTTTTTTTGTGTCTCGATTTAGGACACGAAAAAACACGTGTTGAAGCTGTGTTCATGTTCGACACAACCTCATGGGGCACATGAGGCCATATGGATGTATCTGGTGACTGAGATTCTCGCAACGTAATGACAATGGTTCAAGTCCTAGCAAAAACCATTGAAGATTTGACCTCCTTTTTACATCTCTAGCCAAATCCTCATTGTGACTGTAATGAGGAATTACTCTTAGAGTCGAGACTCTTTTCGACCTATCCCATCACCACTTCTTTAGAGTTTGATATGTAGGCATATGCAACACCTTCTACGGAACATATAATATCAAAATCTAACTATGTGAACAATTCCATTTCGTGATGGCCCATGGGAACATTTCTAGGTGCTGACAATGCCCTAAACTTCCAATGCATATTGATGATTGGACTATATCCTTGAAAACAATTAATGATGGTCCATTACAACATTGTGATTTCATTTTCAAGTGGATAGTTAATCAGTGTGGCACTATCTTTGGATTCAATTGGTATCTTTTGAAGGCAATTGATTAGTCTGGCAACATCTTTTATGCTCACATGGTTCAATATTGGGTCCTCTTTAAACCAAAGTTTGTGCATATGGACAAGTCCTATACCTCTAAGTCATGTAAAAAAGTAAATGGATCTAGCAGTGAGATTTTGGTTTGCTAAATGTGGGGTTTTGTAGATGGACAAATCCCAGTGATTATCATCTATACAAACCATAAAGTAGGTTTGGTAGTGTGATTTTGGTTTGTTGAATGTGAGGTTAACTCTACTCATATAAGTAGCAATAATAACATGACTAATGCACTTTTGGATCATTACAAGAGAATTTCAAAAGCATTTCTAGTAGATTTGAAAGCCCATGGATATCATACAGATGCATTAGAAATTCTTAGGGTTGATTTTGATATATTAAGAATCATCTTTGAAAGGTATTTTAGTATATGAAGAGGTATTTGACCAGCTATTAAAAGTAGTACCGCTTAGGACCATGAAGAATTTATGGAAAAAATTGACCAGATTAATGGAATGTGTGATGTAATCACAACCTGTGTATGAGGAATGATGTTGAGTTTCACCTTCAAACATACTGATAGCAGCCTTATAGATTTTTAATATACACAATAGAGTTTTTCAACAAGGATAGGAAAAAGGGAAGAAGTTAGCAGATTTTAAATAAAATCATTATCTTGGCAGAGTTTTCCAATGCTTTTATAAAATAAAGCAAAAAGGGCGTTTCATTGGAATAATGGCAAGGGATGATCTCCTCAAGAATAATGGAATGTGTGATGTAATCACAACCTGTGTATGAGGAAATGATGTTGAGTGGCACCTTCAAACATACTAAGAGCAATGTTATAGCTATTTTAATATACATAGTCACAGTTTTTCGACAAGGATAGGAAAAAGGGAAGAAGAAGGGAAGAAGTTAATAGATTTTAAATAAAATAATTATCTTGGAAGAGTTTTCCAATGCTAATAAAATAAAGCCAAAAGGGCGTTTCATTGGAATACTGGCAAGCGATGATCTCCTCAAGAATTTTTCATCACTACACCTTGCAATTACTGGATTGGAGGGGCTACAAATCACACCCATACTTGTCATTGCTACACCTTGTAATTACTTGATTGGAGGGGCTGCAAATTACACTCATACTATAGTTTTCCTAGGTTGTTATCATTTGAAAGAAAAAATATGGGCCTCAACTCAACATGATTATTGCAAGTTGATTGACAATGGTAGGAGGGGTTTCAAAGGGCTACAAATGCACCTATTTAGACTTGTTTTAGTACCCCATGTGAATATCAAAATGGAATCAATATTAAATGGTTTTCACCAACAATGAAGAGCTCTTCCAATTTTGCATCCAAAGACAAAAGAATTTGAGTTCAGGCATTCACCCATCAGAGAGACATATATTCTAAATAACAATTAGATCACTCCAATAAGACAAATTGTGTATTCAAGTTAGTGTTGCAGTAAAGAAACTAATACCAAATACAACCAATAACACATGAGGGCTACATACAACAAATATAGAAATAAATTATGCAATGGATTCCTAGTCCCATTCATACCATGTGCAATGACATTAACAAACGTAAATATAGAACCTCCAAATGACCTTGAAAAAATTCATAACCATCTATCTTAAGAGATTGTTAAATTAAAGGTTAAAGTGATCTATTTTAGTTGTTTTTAATGATAAAGATAATGTGTATGTAATTAGTAATTTTTTGTTCTCACAAAGCATGATTCCATTTCAAGTTTTATGTTATTTCTAAAGATAAAGAGAATGTCACAAAGCATGATTCCATTCCAAGTTTTATGTTGTTTCTAAAGATAAAGAGAATGTTGATGTAAATAGTTATTTCTTGTTTGCATCAAACATCATTCGATTCCAAGTTTCATGCATGTGCATTTATTGGATTTTAAAACATTATAGTTTTTGGTAAACCAACCACAACTAATTACATGTTTTTTTACAATAAATATGTATAAAAAAATAGATATTTTCATTTTCAAATAGGTTTTACACCTTCCTTGTCTAATTCTAATCCTGAAAATTATTATACTCTACAAAAACAACAAGAAACAATTAAAAACTATGTCAAATAAAATAAAAATGCAACTTGTTGATCATATATGCTTTTACAGAACCAATCAATCCTTAGTAAGAGTGAGGCCCAAACCCTTTATTCCATATTGATATTATTTCTTTGTAAGCGTGAGGCCCCAATCCCTTTATTCCATAATGATATTATTGAAATACACAATTCACTCCCACCAATGCAAATCCTTTTAATGCTCAAAGTTATGCCATGTTTTATAATATTTTATCAAAACTTGAAACTTAAAAAATTTCCTTGTAAAGGTTGATCACCAAATTCCATACCCGGCCTTGAACAAGTCGAGGCCCTCTTATATCAAGTATTCCTCCATTAATTTTTTTTAAACAAACTAAAAATACCTTTTAATGGTCCACTTATTAAAATTTAAGATAAAGGTACATGAAAGACAGTCAACTTAGGGGCGCACATGTTTTCCATGTTGTAATTAAATGCATACAAAATAAATCTCTGCAAAATAAATTGGCAAATATGTAGAGATGATTCACTAATAAGTACGTTGTCGAAAGAAAATGAAGCTAAAGGGTGTATGAAAAGTTGAATACAAAAATAACTTTTTATTTTATTTTAAATAATAGATAATAAAAAGAATTGTGAAAGTTTACTCATGGAGTAGTGTATCTAGTCGACAATTCCGCCCGAACGACGAAATCGGCTTTGACTAACTTCGACTGTAAGCTGTCACGTCATGACTATAGTATATCTGACCGCCAACTTCGTCAACTATTGTCGTCTTTTGGTACAAGTTTCGGAGAACAATATTAAACTTGCAGCAGAGTAATAAATGCTTTGGCTGCAGCATTGTGAACCTTGTTACTCTGCTGCATGTAAAATATTTTTAGCCACAAAGTTCTGTCATGTTTATGTTTTTCTGGTGGACATGCACCATGCATGATGATGTACATGCATAATGCTCATGCGAATACAAATAACTAAGGTATGTGAACTCCTTCCCCGCGGCCATGGTACTGCTTGCATGTACATACATCATTAGAGTGGCAAGATGAAAATTTAAAACCTGGAAATGGCGGCTGAAAAGATTTTCAAAGTTCTGTTTTCCAAAATGGAGAGGGGTTGCCAGAGAAGTTTATGGAAACAGATTATCACACGGACCCTGTGAGTATTTTATCCTCTTGTTTTTCAAATTTTTACTTTGTGGGAGTGGATAATTTTAACAATGAAGTTCATGACATATGTGCAGCCAGGCTGGAGACGCAGTCATAAAGCTGGACTGCAATGGCGGATCATATTTCCCTTTGGCTTACCAAGAACAAAGTGGGTTAATAGAACGCATCCCTGTTTGTAACAACAAGGATACCAACGAATGGCTTCCTACTCTTGTGGATGATCAATAAACGGTGAGTAGGATTGATCCCTCTATTTCATTATTCTATGTTTAATTGCGGTTATTCCTGCGAGCAGACAAACAATAAAAACTGATAAAGTTTGCATAAAGTTTGGCAAATTATTTGAGCACAAAACCTCACAAAACTGTTATAAAAATAAGAATATAGAAAATTTGAAAATTTTAAAGTGAAGTCTCTTTTTAAACTGTTACATACATTCCGATAGTGAAAATGAACTTGAAAAATAATATAAATATGAAAAAGAGAGAAAGATTAAATATAATAATAATAAATTATGATTTTTGTTATTTATTTAATTATAAAAAGTAGGTTTAATATATTACATATGAGTGCATATTGTGGTTTCTTAATTAACTATTTTTATCATTTTTATTGTTTATAATTATTTGAAGTAATTTTTAAAAAAAATTTATGAATAATTTTAAATTGATATAATTGTAATTATAAATGATTAATATTGTAAAATTAGATTATAATAAAAATATTTAAAAATATTGAATCCACTTTTACATAAAAACAGTGATTTTAACAATTTAACAAAGTTTTTATAATTTAGTGTAAAATCAAATTGGCATGATATTTAAAATTATTACGTCTATTTAATTAGACTAAAACAATGATTCCAACAATTTAAAATTACAATTTAACAAAGATTTTATAATTAAATGCAAAATCTTGTGATAAAAATATTTGAAAATATTAATTTTTTTTTACATATTTGTTTTTGATAATTTCAATAATTTAAATTACAATTTATTAAATATTTTATACGTATATTTATCACAATTATTTTAATAAAATCTATTTTCTCTTTAATAAATTTTTTTTTTCAAAGACTTATTTCATGCTCAAAATATAACTGACCATCCCTTTAGCAAAAATGTCACACTTGTTTGACTCAACCAACCTGGGTATTGCAACAGAAAACCAGGTCATTTCTTCATCAGCTCAAAGACTTATTTCATGCTCAAAGACTTATTTCATGCTCAAAATATAACTGACCAACTTATTTCCAGCTGAAACTGACCATCCCTTTAGCAAAAATGTCACACTTGTTTGACTCAACCAACCTGGGTATTGCAACAGAAAACCAGGTCATTTATTCATCAGCTCAGCTCATCTTGCATGCATATTCTCTCTGGAGCATTTTCAGTCGGCTTATCAGTGGTAAGTGTTCATTCTATCCTGCAAACCCTAACCCTAATTTCAGCTATAAAATGGGGAAATTTTGCATAGCAGTTTGCATGCCCGGTTATTTCAGTAAAATTGCATAGAAATAGAAAATATCAGGATTTGGGATATTACATGGACTAACTTATTATTTTGCATCCCAATCACTTATGGTAAATTTTGGAAAACCATACATCTGGAAAATGTCTTTCATGAATAACGAGAACACCAAAAGCTCATGTTTCTTCAATATGGAGGATTTCAAATCAATTTCATTGTGTAAATGCATATATAAACTTATGGCTCCTAAACTTATTGCCAAGATTATTACAAACATGATTAGGGGCATCTTTTCCACAATTGTGTCCTCTGAACAATTTAATTTTTTAGAAGGACGCCATATTCATGATGCAATAGGGATTACCCAGGAAGCTTTACACAAATTCAAGATGAATCACTTGCCTGCATTCATTATTAAATTGACTTCTCCAAAGCATATGACCGGGTCAATTGGACCTACCTTAGACTTGCTATGCTATAGGTTGGTTTTGATCTATATATTGTAGATTGGATCCTCTCTTGCGTTCAGTCAATATCTTTTGCAGTCTTGCTTAATGGTGCAACTTCAATTTTTTTTAGGTATGGGAGAGGCTTGAGGCAAGGGTGTCCCCTAGATCCACTTCTCTTTTTCTTGATAATGGAAGGACTAAGTAGAGCAATTCACCATGCTAGATGAAATGGGACTCTTAAGGGGATTAGAATAGGTGGAAATGTTGTTGTTTCTCATATGCTTTTTGTAGATGATATCTTGCTTTTTTTTAATGGATCCATAAGGGATATAACTAAGTTAAAGAACACACTATCTTTATTTATTGAAGCTACATATGTAATGTGGAAGCGTTTGATCTTGGATTTTGGGGTTATTGGGGATTGGATTGCATGGGATATAGGGATATACTATAAGTTAAAGAACACACTATCTTTATTTATTGAAGCTACATATATAATGTGGAAGCCTTTGATCTTGGCTTTTGGGGTTATTGGGGATTGGATTGCATGGGATATTGGCAATAGGAGAAGATCAGGATAGGTCAAGATCCTTGGATTGGATGAACATAATTTTATATACTTCCTGAGGTGACGATATAATCTCTTATACTTCTACCCCTTTGAGACAAGAATGATATTCAACTAATAATTTGGGATTTGTAGCAGAATAACCCTTTGAGACAAGAATGATATTCAACTAATAATTTGGGATTTTTAGCAGAATAACCCTTTGAGACAAGAGTGATATTCAACTAATAATTTGGGATTTGTAGCAGAATAAAGGAGTTTGTAGCGACACATCATTGTACACATCCGCCACCTCAGCTTTTCTTCACTTTACTATTGCCACATGGCCTGCCACCTCGCACAACAACGAACCACCGTTTCTCTGACATATCAACCACCACGTCGTCGAACATATTTGCCATGCATAACAAAAGGTAGGGGGCCTGACAGGTCGTCTCGGGCTCCGAGCTGGTGATCTTCTCGTGGAATCCAAACACCCAGAGCCCCCACCATACCTTTTCTCTCCGCGTCGAATAGAGTATGAAAGAATGGGATATATAAACCCATATAAACCATTCCTCCCAGTCAATGTGGGATAAATCCCAATGGGAAAACAAATCACAACCGTCGATCCTATGATCAGACGGTTCCTGTATCTTATGCGCATTAGAGTATTACGGTTCCTATATCCTATGATCAGTTAGTGAACGTATGGAGGAAAGGAATGTACAATATATTAAGTTGGATGAAGGTCGGAAACTCTGTCTTTAGTGCTTGGATTCAACGATTATGGATACGAACGAATGCCAGCCACTTTACATTGAAATTAGGGACTTTTATGAAGGCATGAATATGAGAATAGACCAACAAATTCCAATGCTGCTGCTTGAAAGGAAAGCATTGAATGAATCCATGCAGGGTGAGAAGGAAGGAAGCCATCACATGCCAGAAACTAGAGGACTGTGCCTTTCAGAGGAACAGACTATCAGCAATATTGCTAGAAGGCCTAGGATTGGAGGTAATCGGATGTTAGACATGTTCACTGAACCCAGGAAAATTACTAGAAGATGTGAAGTCACAACCATTCTCATTCTCTATGGTCTCCCCAAATTATTAATAGGCTCAATTCTGTGAAAACATGTCTTTCCCATGTCAAAATCCACGTCGTTGAACATATTTGCCATGCATGGAAAAAGGTAGGGATCCTGACAGGTCGTCCCGGGCTCCGAGCTAGTGATCTTCTCATGGAGTCCAAACACCCAGAGCCCCCACCATACCTTTTCTCTACGCGTCAAATAGAGTATGAAAGAATGGGATATATAAACCCATATAAACCATTCCTCCTAGTCAATGTGGGATAAATCCCAATGGGCAAACAAATCACAACCATCGATCCTATGATCAGACGGTTCCTATATCTTCTGCGCTTTAGAGTATTACGGCGGTTGAATTTCTAAGGCTCCAATAAAAATTTTAAAGGCTCCAATCACAGGATATCAGAGGGGCAATATCAAGGAGTATTGTCAGATGAAAATAGATATTGGGATATGCCTTCTGGCACCTTGGATGGGCATGGACATAGTGGAAATGAGGATTTGGATCATGCTATTGCACTTTCTCTATCTGAAGAAGAAAAAAGAAAGGCGAATAACATAGGGGGCAGTTTTCAAGTGAACGGCGATGAAGAAATTGCTAGAGCTCTACAAGCAAGCTTGGACATTGGCTCCCCTACACATTCATCTCAAAGTGCTATCTATCCTTCGCCACATGGTTATCCTACATGATACAATATTTGTTCTGGGTGCAATACTGAGATAGGCTATGGGCACTTTTTGAGCTGTATGGGAGCTATTTGGCATCCTCAGTGTTTTCGTTGTCATGCTTGTGGCGAGCCTATTTCTGAACATGAGTTTTCCATGTCAGAAACTGATCCATACCACAAATCCTGTAACAAGGAAATCTACAATCAAAAATGTGATGTCTGCAACCATTTTATCCCAACAAATAGAGCTGGCTTAATTGAGTATAGAGCCCATCCATTTTGGGGACAGAGGTACTGTCCTTCGCATGAACATGATAACACTCCTCGATGCTGCAGTTGTGAACGTATGGAAGGAAGGAATGCACAATATATTAAGTTGGATGATGGTTGAAAACTCTATCTTTAGTGCTTGGATTCAACAACTATGGATACGAACGAATGCCAGCCACTTTAAATTGAAATTAGGGACTTTTATGAAGGCATGAGTATGAGAAAAGACTAGCAAATTCCAATGCTGCTGGTTGAAAGGCAAGCATTGAATGAAGCCATGCAGGGTGAGAAGGAAGGAAGCCATCACATGCCAGAAACTAGAGGACCGTGCCTTTCAGAGGAACAGACTGTTGGCAATATTGCTAGAAGGCCTAGGATTGGAGGTAATCGGATCTTAGACATGTTCACTGAACCTAGAAAACTTACTAGAAGATGTGAAGTCATAACCTTTCTCATTCTCTATGGTCTTCCCAAATTATTAACAGACTCAATTCTGCAAAAATGTGTCTTTCCCATGTCAAAATCCACGTCGTCGAATAGATTTGCCATGCGTGGCAAAAGGTAGGGGGCCTGACATGTCGTCCCAGGCTCCGAGCTGGTGATCTTCTCATGGAGTCCAAACACCCAGAGCCCCCACCATACCTTTGCTCTATGCATCGAATAGAGTATGGAAGAATGGGATATATAAACCCATATAAACCATTCCTCCCAGTAAATGTGGGATAAATCCCAATGGGAAAACAAATCACAACCGTTGATCCTATGATCAAACGGTTCCTATATATTCTGTGCTTCAGAGTGTTACGCCGGTTGAATTTCTTCGAAACGCCCTCACTGTTATGCGTCTCATATCCACTGCGAACACCATATCTTCTATGCAAACAATTTCCATGACTCCTGATGTGTTTTTCTCAAGCTTCTGAATCATCATTTCAAGGTTTAGCTTTTGTTGGGTGCCTTCCGTTCAGGAGGAGGCCCATAGAGATTCATTTAATCCCATTGATTTTGTAAAGCTGTCTGTAGAGATCATATTGTTCTGGGTGATGTGCAAAAACAATCACGCACCATGAAGTGGCTCAGTAAAATTTTTAAAGGCTCCAATCATGGGATATCAGAGGGGCAATATCAAGGAGTATTGTCAGATGAAAATAGATATTGGGATATGCCTTCTGGGACCTTGGATGGGCATGGACATAGTGGAAATGAGGATTTGGATCATGCTATTGCACTTTCTCTATATGAAGAAGAACAAAGAAAGGCGAATAACATAGGGGGAAACTTTCAAGTGGACGACGATGAAGAACTTGCTAGAGCTCTACAAGCAAGCTTGGACATTGGCTCCCCTATGCTATCATCTCAAAGTGCTATCTATGGGTGCTTTTTGAGTTGTATGGGAGCTGTTTGGAATCCTGTATGGGAGTTGTATGCCAGCCACTTTACATAATCAAACCAGACATCATAATTAAGCAGGTTCTTCTTAACCTTCTCCTCATACTGAAACCTCCTCTTTCCCACAATAACATCTTCAATACCTTCTCTCTCACCATACCGTTGCCACATGAACTTGAGAGTTGTTCATGCCCTGCAAAAACCTAATCAAAGGAATACACTCTTCTTGGTAAGATTGCTTGAACAAAACACATGACTTCATCTTTGTGAAACTCATTCCCTGCTGCAACATTGCAAAGCACATAAAGCCCCTGTGTGCAAGCTTCTGGTCTTGTTGCAATACGTAATTGTTGCACCACAGCTCTAAGAATTAGTCCACACTAGCCTGTAGAAACTCAAAGCTTCTTGAAGAAGTGGCATGTCTTGAGCCTCATAGAAAAGTCTTTGAGAAAACCTATCAATTTCTATCTTTGCATTATTATTGCAAGCACCCTTCTTTTAGACAATGTCTCCTAGTTTCACCACTTGCTCTGACAGAGCTTTCAGCCTCATCCATGGTTCTGTCAACAAGGATATGCTTCTCATCTTATTTTGCCATTAATGATCATCACTAAAATGTGTCTGTCCACAATCATTAGTTCACCAAATCTCCATCATCTCATATATTGACATCAATGCCAATATAGCCATCTTCCATATTTCCAACACAAATTGTTGTGTGTCATACACTATTTGGTAAGGTCCTAGTACGGGCTAATCTAATTAAAAAGTTTGGTTGTGGTCCAAGTAGGTGTCCTCTCTGCAATTAATAATCTGAAAATAAAAATCATGTCTTTATTTCCCACCCTTACATAGTTAATACATGGAGGGAGGATCTAGGGGGAATTTGCTATATATGATACTCACTGGTACATGTTTGCAACTGGAATTGGGAGAAGTACCAACAATCGAGTTGAACTGATGGCTATGAAGTTAGTTATGCTCTTGGCTGTCTCAAAAGGGGTTCAAAAGCTCCAAATTTATGGGTATTCTATACCTGTTATAGATTGGTTAAAAATGAAAAGCCTCTAAAGAACATCATGCTGAAGCCTTTATATGGAGAACTCATCAAAATAGGAAGCTTATTTCAGGACCTATCGTACCGACATATATACATGGAAAGGAACATGTCGATAGATCAATTTTCTAAGATGGGGCTATAGGTTGGTGAAGGAAGTTGGCATTTGTGGGAAGGGGTTGATGACAATATCAATGAGCTAGACCCAAGACCACACACTAGTTGATCCTTTCTTTGCTGAAAGTCAGTAGATGGAATACTCTTCACATGCTTATCGATACTTTTTATAGTGCACATTTTGGTTACTATTTACATTTTTGTTGTGCACAATATTGCTGGTACTTGTTAATACATATATCAGGAAAATATGTATGTGTATAAGCATAAACATGTGTTTATTTCTAGACATGATGATTTATGATGTCTATCAAACATTGATGTTGATGCTATATATGTACAACTTTTTTGGCCTATGAATAATGTGGTTCATTTATTAATATAATGAGCTACAACTTTTTTTTGTAAAATTTTATTTATCTTTTCCGTGATAAAAAAACATTGACCAATATTAATAGGAAAAGTGCTTTCAATCATATTTTACTTTCAATGGATTGTTGAGATGTGATCATGATGTTATGTTTTGGTTAAGTTTGGGCTATATTATAACAATATAAATACATGCTTTCACATAAATATGATGGGAGACATTTAAACTTGGTTAAGTTGATGCCGTAATTATTAATTAATACATTAGAAATATTCCTTTTCAAGGGATATAAGTTACAATTTTGTGAACAATCATAACCATATTTGAATGATAAAAATAATCAAAATGTAAAAAAATCAACAAATTTTTATTTTAGAGAAGGATAATAGTGCTTGTTTAGAAACATAAATTGATGAATCAAATCTTTAATTAGAGGATAATTTCCTGTAGCATTATCTTTACATAGAGGATAATTTGTTGTAGCATTGATGAATCAAATTGTAATTGATGTAAATTGATGAATCAAATTGAATTACTATAATATTTCCTGTCAGCGTATTGTTAATTTGAATTTGAAATTCCACTAGTAGCTTAATCAAATAGTGAGAAGTAACAGTGGCATTATTTCAGCTCATTCAACTAAGCTCCATTCACTATCCATGACATCTTGTTAAGCCTTCACATCAACAACAGATGAACTTTGACTTTCCAGCTTACATTCCCTATTTTCAAAACTACCACTGCAATTACCACTCCAATGTCCTTTACTATATGATCACCATCCTTTCACAGATTATTTGATTTATGAGACTAAATGTATCTACTTTAGAGTTGCATTTATTGCTCATATTGGGTATTTCGGTTCCCATCAACAATATTTTTTTATCTCTGAAACAATATCAACATCAATCTTGTCCTTCATGATATTGGCATGTAGAGCTGATGTATCAGCTGCAATGGGTTTGCTAGCTGAATCCATGCTCTTTCAAGTGATTTCAACTCCTTAACTATGTATGAATTCAACATAAATATAATTTGAATTCAACAAACCTAAATTCCAGAGCGATATTAGGTTTAGAAAAAAGTAAGTCTATAAGCATAGCCATCTAGAAGCAAGTATAAACTACCATCAAATGCTAGTTGTAGCAAGTATAAACTAGCCATCCATGAAATCACCCTAATGTCTACAGAAACTTTCAATCTCCCATGTAATGGAGTTAACACAAGTTCAACAGCAAGAAAGTGCAACTTAAGACCCTGAAAGGTATGTATTTGATAAAATTTAAACATAAGCAGTTAAAAAAAGATAAAATATAATCAAGGATGTAAATATTAGTGTGCAGGTTGTCTATAAAAATATGCATAATTAAACTCTGCCAGTAGAACTCTGCCAGCATGCTATATGTGGAATATTTTAGAAAGTCCCAGGCATGGATTGAATGTTTGATCAATATTTGACATGCTATTGTTCTTATTTTGCACTCTCCTTTATAACATATCAACAATAAGCATTGCCCCCAACTTCTCTATTTTCATTCAAGGAATGCATTAGCCCATCGCAAACTACAGTACAATATACTATGGAATTTTATATGGACAGAATTATAAATTGTCAATAGGAATAACTATAGAGACAATACAATATCCACTTTCTTCAGATGTAAGATTATTGCCCTTATGCTTAAGAGTATGTTGCGGACATATACAGAAAAAATGCCACGTCCAGAAAAGAGAATACTCCTCTAGATACGATAATGCAAATGACAATTTCTCAATAAAAAAGAGTTTTCCAAGAATCTGCATTTTTATCTTTGAGCTAACCCTCCATCACTTGCTTTTGTTACTGTAGGTGTTGCCGTTATTCATCAAGATCATCTTGTAGTGTGTGGGAAATCCTTTTTGGTTGATTTTGAAGTAACCATTTCATGATCATTGCACTACCTCAAGGCTATAATCCAGGGGTGCTTGAAGCAAAATGCTAGATTTGCACATCTGAGAATGCTCCATTCACTTTCAGCCATAGCATAAATTATGTAACTATCTATGGAAAGCTCTATGTCTCATAGATTTAAAGCCTTCCCATAGGGGATTCTGTGGAGTTGAAGATGATGCTTCTCCTCTTGTGCTAGAGTCACATGGCATATAGATAGACATAACAACATCAATATGTTAACAACATCCATGACTGTTTCCCCCCTGCAAATGTGTATGCATAGATACATCAACAACATGACGAAGAAAGAAAAAACAACAACTGCTAAAGTAGGGCACGCGCCAAACCTTGGAAACTGCCAATGGGTGTGCTCCCAATCAACCAGTCGTGCTGCCCGGACGGAAGAACCACTGGGAGAAGCACCTGTGCATGTGATGTAATATCGTCAGGGCAGTATTGTGACGTAGAACACTAGTCACCTGAACACCTGAAATCTATTGCATAAGGAGTCCCATGAAGTGTACCTAGGATTGCAGTTAGACCTGGCTGGTGCTGCCTTGGTCTATGTCTTTGCCTTAGAGCAACCGCGACAGACTGCTGCCCCTCTGCAAGCATCCGTACTGCACGTCAACACACGTGTATGCATGGATACATCAACAACATGGTGAAGAAAGCAAAAACAACAACTGCTAAAGTAGGGCACGCACCAAACCTTGGAAACTGCCAATGGGTGTGCTCCCAATCAACGAGTCGTGCTTCCCAGACGGAAGAACCCTAGGAGAAGCACCTGTGCATGTGATGTAATATCGTTATGGCAGTATTGTGACATAGAACACTAGTCACCTGAACACTTGAAATCCATTGCATAAGGAGTCCCGTGAAGTGTACCTAGGCTTGCAGTTAGATCCGGCTGGTACTGCCTTGGTCTATGTCTTTGCATTGGAGCAACTGCGACAGGCTGTTGCCCTTCTGCAAGAATTCGTACCACACGTCAACACACGTGTATGCATGGATACATCAAAAACATGGCAAAGAAAGCAAAAACAACAACTGCTAAAGTAGGGCACGCTCCAAACCTTGGAAACTGCCAATGGGTGTGCTCCCAATCAACCAATCGTGCTCCTCCAATGGAAGAACCCTAGGAGAAGCACCTGTTCATGTGATGTAATATCGTCAGGGCAGTATTGTGATGCAGAACACTAGTCACCTGAACACCTGAAATCCATTGCATAAGGAGTCCTGTGAAGTGTACCTTGGCTTGCAGTTAGACCCGACTGGTGCTGCCTTGGTCTATGTCTCTGCCTTGGAGCAACCGCGGTAGACCGTTGCCCCTCTGCAAGAATCCGCACCACACGTCAACACATTTGTATGCATGGATACATCAACAACATGGAAAAGAAAGAAAAAACAACAATTGCTAAAGTAGGGCACATGCCAAACCATGGAAACTACCAATGGGTGTGCTCCCAATCAACCAGTCGTGCTCCCCGGACGGAATAACCCTGAGAGAAGTACCTGTGCATGTGATGTAATATCGTCAGGGAAGTATTGTGACGCAGAACACTAGTCACCTAAACACCTTAAATCCATTGCATAAGGAGTCCAGTGAAGTATACCTGGGCTTGCAATTAGACCCGGCTGGTGCTGCCTTGGTCTATGTCTCTGCCTTGGAGCAACCGCGGTAGACTGCTGCCCCTCTGTAAGCATCCGTACCGCATGTCAACACATGTGTATGCATGGATACATCAACAACATGGTGAAGAAAGCAAAAACAAAAACTGCTAAAGTAGGGCATGCGCCAAACCTTGGAAACTACCAATGGGTGTGCTCCCAATCAACCAGTCGTGCTCCTCGAACGGAAAAACCCTGGGAGAAGCACCTGTGCATGTGATGTAATATCGTCAGGGCAGTATTGTGACGTAGAACACTAGTCACCTCAACACCTGAAATCCATTGCATAAGGAGTCCCATGAAGTGTACCTGGGCTTGCAGTTAGACCTGGCTGGTGCTGCCTTGGTCTATGTCTCTGCCTTGGAGCAACCGCGGTAGACTGCTGCCCCTCTGCAAGCATCCGTACCGCACGTCAACACACGTGTATGGATGGATACATCAACAACATGGTGAAGAAAGCAAAAACAACAACTGCTAAAATAGGGAATGCGCCAAACCTTGGAAATTGCCAATGGGTGTGCTCCCAATCAACCAGTCGTGCTGCTCGGACAAAAGAACCCTGGGAGAAGCACCTGTGCATGTGATGTAATATCGTCACGGCAGTATTGTGACGTAGAACACTAGTCACCTGAACACTTGAAATCCATTGCATAAGGAGTCCCGTGAAGCATACCTGGGCTTGCAGTTACACCCGACTGGTGCTGCCTTAGTCTATGTCCCTCCCTTGGAGCAACCATGGCATACTGTTTCCCCTCTGCAAGCATATGCACTGCATGTCAACACATGTGTATGCATGGATACATCAACAACATGACGAAGCAAGCAAAAACAACAACACATAGATATTTTCAATAAATGCAACTGACCTGAGACAATTGATGGTGCAATGTTGGAGTGAGGATGACCCCTCTTGTTGAGATATTGAAACTGGAAAGGATCATATTCAGATGTGTGGATATTTGAATAAATTTCCAAGCCGCTACTTTTCTTGATTCTTTTGCCTTTCTTTTTTGGGCTAAGGAAGCTTTTCTTCCTCTTCAAAGATGACTCGAAAGCACCCAAGCCAGTGGTGAAGTCAAAGTCCATAATATGAAGAGTGTTGGCCTCATCCAACAATTTTTTAACTAGACCAACCAACTACTCGGTCTTTCTCAATGTACTAGGAGGACTGTTTCTAAGTAGGTCTAGGTAGCCAAACAATTCATCCCTAGCTAATTGAAGTCCCTCAACATCTGGATCAACAGTATTAGTGGCTGTAAACGTTATATCACCATCTACATGTAATTTTGGTGCCTCTATCTCATGAGGGGTATCAAATGAAGCATGCGTTGCGTCATGATCTAGTACTGGGCTTGAATCTCCTAATGGGAAATACAACCAATCTACCTTTATAGCATGCTTGCACATGTTTCCATGAATAGACCATCGGTAATCACACGCTATAAAATTTGCACGATACCAGGTGACAAGGTATTTCTTATGAGGATTTGTTTGACTCCTCACCCAATAGGCATGAGATATGCTCTCATGAGGGCAACAATCACTGTCCGAGATTCTTTTTGCTCTTTCCGTTGAAGATTCAAGCTTCTTCTCTTTCCTGTAGTTGTTCAAGTATCTTTCTTCTTTCAGAATTTCTTTGAACCGATACACATGTTCGACATTTGTTAAGAGCACATATAATAACCAATCCATTCGATGAGCACATTTCTTCCGTTGATTGGAGAGAAAGTTGGTCTTCAGGTAACAATTGTAGGACTCTACAACATTGTTGGTCTCTTGATTTGCATGCGGAAAATCACGACAGCCTTTCACCCACATCCCTGAAAGTAAAAAAACAAGTCAATGGAAATATATGGTAATTATGAAACACCTAAGCAAAAACACAAGAAAGAGTCGTTTGCACTTACGAAACTTATCACCGGAAACACAATTCTTGTTGAGATAGTCCAGGAATTTCCCCTCATCAACAAATTCATTGAAAATCCTTCTATTGTAGCAGTCACGTCATCGTTGGAACAATACTTCATAATATAACCTAACTTACTGAACATTGCGCTTGCCATGTCTGGACTAGTGGCCAAGTTATTGACATTTTTTAGCCATGCCCTTCGTACATGCCAAACGCACAATATAACTTCGCATTGTGTCACCCTCCTGCAATGTTCGATGGGTTAAAGTGACACTTTTTCATAAAAAAGATAAGTTAAAATGAATAGTAATGATAATGAATATACCTCAATGCAACTACCTCAACCAACGCATCATCAACCATGAAGGCATTGGGTTTCCAATCAGGACAGAGCTGGTAACACCTATTCATAAGCTGCTGCAACCAAAGTGCAGTATCTTTAGTTGTATTCCACGATGAAACAACCCATGCAACTGGAACCCCACTTTGTTGTGCATCAAACGCAACTAGTGTGTAAAGCTGGTACTGCCATACTCAAACAAGATAGGAAGTGAAAAACGTTTTTTATTAAATAAATTGAATGGCTTAATATTGGATAATCATATTAAAAAAACACGGACAACACACATACCCTGTATTTATTAGTGCTAAATGTTGAGTCCATGGCTATTAAGTTGTTATGACATAGCTTGACCATTGTATCCAACATCCATTTCGTTTGGATTCCAATTATGAAAGGCATGCCTGCGTCATTGGTCTTTTGGTATAAGAAAAAATCCTCTTTACGTTTTTGGTACCAAAGATTAACACTCATCTCATCCTTTTTGTGGAGTAGATAGTTTCCTTTGCTCAACCAACAGTAGATGTTTGCAACATCCTTTCTGCTCAAGAAGAAATCCCTATACCGAGCTGTCGCATCCGAGTTAACATGTTTCTTTATGTGCATTTTTCAAACTGAGTCAACTGGCACCTCCAAAAAAAACAACTTTCGACATACGAGACTATGTCCCTTGAGAGCTTAGGCTTATGCAGAGACCTGGCCTCGCTTGAAGTGTCATGCAAACCATGACAAGGCCATCTTTGTTTGTCTTCATGCTCGTATAGATTATATGTCAATATCGCAGCCTCAGGATTTTGAACCATAACCTTAACTATAAAATGGCATTGGCAACCCCTCTTCTTGGAAAATGAGGCCCTACATTTAGCTGGTTGTTCTCTTTTGTCCTCCGGACCATAACAACATGCATAACTACATAAAAAAATCTCCAGTGTCAATACAGACAACAAATTATAAATGCGATATCATTAACTACATATAAATAATACATTCTTGATATACTTACACTTCATAACTCAATGAAGTAGTATCATTTTGCCCTGATTCTTTCTTTTTCCGTCGGATGAAACTACATGGAGCATCGAGGTTCATTTCTTCCCCCCTAATGAAGTTGGATACTCTATGGGACGGGATTTTCACAACACGATCAAAACTTCCATTTGATCGATCAATTTTAGACCAAAGAATATCTTTGGAGGAAAAGGTGAGCATGTGTTTAGGGTCTTCCATTTCAAGTTGCATGATAGCCTGCCATTTGCTTTGCTTGCCCATTTTGAATAAATTCTTACAAACAATGTGCAAACACATCACTAGAAAATAAAACAAAAAACTAGTTATATTTAAAAACATGCTTCCAATTTATACGACATTGAAGGCTCCATGAACCATTCTTTAAAGTGAACTTAACAGATGCCCTAAGAAGCAAGAAGCATAACAAATCCCACATGGGGTAAGTGGTGTTTCAACACAACCTAACCCTAGTAGGGGTGCATGCGTCATAAAGAATGAGGGAAATTATATTACTAGATCCAAATCAAACATTCTCCTCAAGGATTTGTATAAGGGAAAGTTCACAGACCTTAGCGGTTGTATTAAGATATAATTAATAGAAGCTTGGTTAATTGATGTCCATAAGTGTTTTGGGTTCAAATATCACTATTAATCACTAGGCTTGTTTGATCATTTTCCATCTTAAGCAAAGTGCCACACTATGGTCAGATAAAGTGGAAAGATATATAAGGGCTTTTGCATATGTAGTTGCATGGGAATTGTTTAGGGAGAAATTCTATTGAAATACCTGTCATATTACTATATATCGCCATAAATAGGCAAATGCAATCCACTTCTTGACTTGGGGCAAGCTCACAGTGGGAAAGTATTAGGTGACGGGTGTTATAATATTATACATTAGGGGATCACCTAATACCAACTTGGTTTAATGTACTAATCATGTGTGTTTTCAATTGCTTTTAACTTCTAATAATCCATTGAACACCTTTATATTATCCATAGATGATTCAACAACCTAGCTATCTAAATATTAGAAAGCTTGATTTGTGTCTTTTCACCTAATTGGTCCATGATCGTGGAGGTTCATTTGTCCAAAGTCCATGAGATGATAAAGTGAGAGTGTACTAGATCACATTCTAGGACTGTCACAACATTTTTAACTACAAGCAACAAAACTGTGTAAGGATCCCCAAAACAGACATAATGACTTGTCTGTCCTTGGCCATAATGGAACTTATTCTTCGATAGACATTCTACTTTCCATTATTTGAACTTAACACTATTTTTTCCTAACAGAAACTCCCCATTTTTAGCTGGAATGGGGTCAATCTCCTGGGACATGTTGCTCTTGGGATTCTTAGGTAGAGCCATTCATAATGCATTGTGAATTGAACCTAGATCAGCAGTGGTAAGCTTTCGTAGGTCTATGGACCACATCCCGACCAACAAATTTAAATGGAAATCCTAGAGGAAAACATGGCTCAGGCTTGGGTCCTAATATGTGCATGAGTCATGACCTCCAAGTGCCATTGGCTCAAACCCATAAGTTTAATCTTCACAGACAAAACGTTATCTTCCTGCCAATATTAAATAAAAGATTTTTTGTGCCCTACTGGAGCTTGCAGCTTGCCACTATTGAGGACTTGGGTGAACTACCATCCCAAGGAGGAAGGGATGAGTACTCAAAGTGGGTCTTGCTGCTTCAGTAAGCACTCCATTACTTACTGCAGGGGGGGTTACAAATTACAATTGCAGTGATACTATGGGAACTTGGAAGGCAAGATGACAGGGATTAAGTTTTATAGATCTAAATACCCAACATAAATGCCTACAGTTAAAGTAAGTTGTTGAATAGCTTAGCTAGTAGCAGAACAACTGTTGCACTCTATTGCTAGTAGCAGGTCAATTGTTGCATTAATCCTGACCTGCTTTCCAACTATTTTCATAGAACCAACAGAAAACATGTATTTATGCAGAGATCTCACCATTGATTTGTCCTTGGGCATAACAGAACTTGTTATTTGGATGGCATTGTCACTTTCAATATTGTGTGGTTAGACTTGAAAAACAAGTCCATTCTAATTATTTGTCTCTGAAGTACTTTACCAAGTCCGATCTTATCTCCTCTCAAGCTATGAGGGTTGGGTTGGTCAACTAGCCATTGTCCATCAGGGAGCCCTTAAGATCTTCCTGCATATTATGGAGAATACAGATTTCAAAACAAAGGTAATTTGATTTATCTATTACAACAGTAAGACAATGTAATCTTAGTTAAATCATAAAAAAGGGTTTAGTATTCAAAGGGAAAATTAACTTTCTTTTGAAATGTATTCCATGACCAATCAGTTAGAGATACATATCAATTCAAAAACAAAAGAAACTCAAACCGATTATATTTGTGGGTCATTCCTTGGCAGGGGCAGTTGCAACCTTGGTCACACTATGGGTACTAGAAAAGAGACTAAAGCAAAGTTCTCCTTTGTGTATCACATTAAAGCATAGCTCTCCATTTTGTGTCACATTTGGTTGCCCTTTAGTGGGAGATAAAATACTTGTTGAAGCGGTTGGCCGCGAGAACTGGGGAGGCAACTTTTGTCACGTGGTTTCCAAACATGATATTGTTCCACGGATGCTTCTTGCACCCTTGGAGTCAATTGCTAAGCCCTTGATTGCTATTTTTCCATATTGGCAGGGCATACATGTACCTGATGCTTTTGTTCAAAATGCTTGTAGGACGCTTCTTAATAATGTCCTTGATTCTCTAATGGAGTCAGATGAGGCTGTCAAGAGAAGCCCTTACATGCCTTTTGGCACTTATATGTTTTGCTCAATCAATGGTGCCACTTGCACTGAAAACTCTGAGACAGTTTTAAAGATGCTTCATTGGACAATGCAAAGCCAGGAAACTTCTTCGGATGAGATTGTACATGACTGCCTTTTAGAGCACAAAAGATATGGTTCTGTTTTGAAGGATGTCATACGAAAGTCCACAAAAGGGACAAGACTGATGAATTCCAATTCAGAATGCTCTTACGAGATGGGAATCTCATTGCAGCTAGAATCTATTTGTGTTGGAGTTCAGGTAATACCAAATTTTTTTTTAAAAATAAAAAAATTACTTCGAATGTATTTGTTTTGTAGTTAGTTTTTTTGTTGGAGTCAGTTTGTTTTGCGTGTGCGATTCTACTTGGAAGGCATGAAAAGGTTAAAGCGATGCGCTGGCCTCCTGTTCAGAATATTAATGAATCCATTTTGCAGGCTGTGGATTGAGAAGGCTTATCCAAACTGGAATTTCAATAATCTGAATTGATTCAAAGCCTCCAGAATATTATTGAAATTGCAATTTCTGATGATTGATTATTGAGATTGTAACCTGTTGATTTTTATGGCTGAGTTTGCAAACTCTCTGGTGACCAGTGAATGCAAATAACAGCTCCAAAAGAAACAGAGCACATGGAGAAGTCGCGCAGAAGGAACCAGTGGAGATGTGCTGTGGTGACCGGTGAACGCAAATAGCAGCTCGGAGTAGAAACAGAGAATAGGGAGAAGTCGCGTGATCGTTTGGATTGTGCAGGGAGTGTGGTTGGTGGAAACCATCATTGCATGGGAGTACGTCGAGAAGGCAGAGGCGGGGAGTAACCGCGGTTAGATCAACGTTAACGGCGGAAGGTAATCCACTCCTAACGACGACGGGGTGGAACAGACTACCAGCAACGAAGATGAGGGGTCGCCGGTGGTGGTCGGAGTGCCGGCGTGACGATTGCCTCCGGGCAAAATCGTTGCGTCGATAGCTTACTCTGAAGAAAAGCCTATGTTAGGCTCACCTTGTATGCATTCCACAACAAAGAAGAAAAGAGAACGACCCTTGCTCTACAGAGCTCGCCAAAAATGATTCTTTTTGGAACGCTCCTTACATACTCAACAACCAATAAAGCAAAGGGAGAAAAAAAATTGCATGGGCCCATCCCTTGGGAAAATGACCCCCAACATGTAACCAATGGGAAAAAATAATATGGATTAATCGCATGGGCACCCTTCCATCTCGGATCGCCTAATTGAATCCCATTATGACACCCATTGCTCAAATAAAGAGTGTGGAAAATCCAAAAAGTATAACCATAACCATGGATGTGGTTACAGCTAATGTGGTGCTATGAGAAGCACCAAACTTTCCCAAAGCTTGCGAACCGACTGCTGAGCCAGTCGGTGAAACTCCTGAACCCGCTGAACTTGTTGGTGAGAAAGACGAGCTTGATGCGTAGCAACAGGAGACGACGATGACAAACTGGTGGGAGCAGTTGCAATGGAGACCTTGATGCTCACCTTCTGAATGTTAACACTGTAATCCTTCACAAGTCGAAATAAAAATGTCTCCATACATCGCGTATTGTTTGGTGTTTTTTTGAATGATCCATATGAGGTTATTAGGATAAAAATCGAAAGAAACCCCAGTTAAAAGTTAAAACCCTCAGAAAAGGCCAAGAATCGAAACTTACAGAGTTATCACCGATCTTGAAGGCAGTGGCCTTGACCCAGTTTCTATAGAGCTTGGTATTACTGAAAATAATCGTCCATCCTATGCTTCTGTCGACGTCATAGGTTGTTGCAACCACACAATGGAGAACGACAAGGGCGTGGCATGCCCCAAAAGTTACAAGACCTTGCACTTTTACAATAGCCATCTATGTGTCCCTAAGCTGACCCAACACTAAACCCTATCACAAGCCTCAACGTCCCATTCTAATTCCCTGTTTGAGAAACTTAATCCCAGAGCAACGTAGAGCAGAAAAGAAGAGGTTTGCAAGGGTTATCATAGTGGAGGTATGTTTACACACAAAATGTGGGAGAGAGTCCATTTGTGCATCTACAAGAAGAAGCAACAATTCCAAAAATAGAAAAATGCGCATTGGGAATAACCCCAATGAATTTACCAAATTTACTAAAGAATGTGCATTGGGAATAACCTCGCATCGCAGTGGAGGCAGACTGCATATTGCAATGTAGTGGAGGCAGACTGCATTTAAATGGAGTAGTCTAACACTTCGATGATTTCGCCCGGTGTTAGACTACTCCTTCACAACGTTGTCTATTTCGTCACGGTGTTGTGATCCCCTCCAGTGAACTGTTATCCGAACAATGTACCTCCATGCGGTCCCACCAAAGTTGACTCTTGAACCCAAGCAATGTCTCCGCCATGTCTTAATAACTCTCAGGGTGGCGGGTTGGCCCTTCGATCCTGTAACCCTCCTCCGTCCAACCCGCAATAATCTGCTGCTCCAACTCCTCCACCCCCATTGCACGCTCCAGCCTGTTCAATTTCTCCAAATCTTTATGGCGCACGCAGACCACTCTCCATGCGGAGTAATCTATCTATCCGAGGATTTCACTGGGGCTCACCTAACGCTGTCGAGTGATAGCTTACTCCGTTACCACAACTTCTTGGTTTATTCAAGTTCTCCGCATAAAATTATAATACATATTGTTACAACCATTCTAGAGAAAATTTCATGGCTGATCCTGTGCAAATCTCTTTCAGAGCTTTAAGAGAAATATATGCCTTTCAGCGAATCGAATACATAAAATTGAATATGTACATGAAACATAAATAAATGCATGTTGTTCATGATTGATGAGAGATGGTCTGTGGAGTAGTTAACAATAGAAATATCATAAAATTAAATACAAAATTGCTACGAAATCATAAGGATTGAGATTTGCAAAAAAAACTCACAAGACGTAAAAAGTGATTTGCAAAGGAAATTACAAGTCTATATCTTATAAAGTAAAAAATTAAGTAAAAATATAAATTCTACAAAACAAAGATTCATGCTATGTCAAGATATAAAAGCTCAAGTGAAAATGTAACAAAACAAAGATTCATGTTATATTAAAAAGTAAAAGATTAACTGAAACTGGAGATGTGAAAAACAAAAGTGGCTTGTATTACAATTACAACACCGTTAATAAACCATAATACAGTGAAAAAAGACATGAAAAAAATGATTTTGATTATAATCTTTGTTTTTTTCTAATTATATTTTGGAGTAATGTATTCCATTATTTCTCTGCAACTAGGGCTTATATACAAAGGCGGCTTATATACAGAGGATATATATAGTTGATTCTTGTAAAGCTCTGAAGGAGATTAGATATACAGATAGGAACATTTTGAAATTTTCTCTGGACTGGTTGTAACAATATTATAATTTCACGCGGAGAACTTGAATAAGCCAAAAAGTTGTGGTAACAGAGTAATATATCATTCAATGGCATCACATGGCATCACATGGCCCGCAGTGCAAATCGTCAGGTAGATAACTTACTCCCTGTCATGCTCGACTTATAAATTATGGTTCCTCTACACTGAAGATGAAATTATTAATCGGCTTTAGAATTTGAATCAGTGCGGGATCTTCTGATGCAAATCTGAATGTCGCATATAAATGTTTAGATATTGTATCCCAATCTCCTGTCTGTCTCCTGGTTTATTGTAAACGTCGTTGCCAAACAAACGGTTTCAACTCACTAATGCCCAAAAGCATACATAAAAAATAAGAGGTACTGTTGCTTGCTACTCTAATCTGCAGGAAAATGTTGATTCCATACCGGCTTTTACCATTGTATGTGGCAGGCTTAACAATTAAGTCCTAAAAATGTACCCTGTATATTGTATGAACAACACCATTTTATATATTTCGAACTAAGGAATTACAAATGTTGATTCCATACCGGCTTTTACCACTGTATCTGGCAGGCGGAAGCACCCACAAACACCTCAGTCACTTATCTATACCGCTAGCAATCTAGGCCCTGTAACCGCGGTAGTTATTTCCCACAACTTCTACTATGTCTGGTACCATCCATGCTTAAAGCTATGTGAAATCCCTTTCAAATGAATGAAAACTATTTTCCAAACCTTTAATATCATCTTCAATATTATAGAATGAGTGATCAAAAAATATGAGGCATCATAGAGAACACTAGGAAAATAAAACATAACCAACAGTATTCTTGGCAAAAAGGACATAATATTTGATCAATATCTACCTACCTATACATTGTAATAAATATTTTCAGGATGTAATTGTTAAACCTGCCCTTCTTTCCGACGAAAGAAAGAAATCCAAGAGGAAATGGATTTCCATTGGGAAAACATTACAATGGAATTCCAACTGCAACTTTATGAACTGCAATTTATGATCTACTGTAGTGAAGAGAGCATTCATAAATATGTTAGAATAATGTATCACTCCAAATACTACAATGACATACGTTGTCCTGTTTCTAAGCAAACTGAATGGGGAGTACTTGCCGTTTAATCGATATTCAAAACTGTTAAAAAAAACAGAGGAAGCGAGAATCCGTCAGTTTTGGAGATTGTAATTTCAGCAATGTAATGTTATAAGCATGATAGCCGAGAAGTGTCCCAACCTCTAGTTTCAGGAACTTCTTGATTTTTTTGTGGGTTTTTAAAAAGGCTGAGAAATTCATAGTACATTCGACATCATCTTGCAGCTGGATCGTTTGTCTGGTATTGCTGCAAAGTACACTGGGAGACCAATCGAAACACCAGCTTCTTTACATCAAATTTCAATGCCCTCTTTGGACCTGGGTGTTGTAGGTTATGGAATACAAAATGTTGAGCCTTCAATGGAAATTCTTATTCCTGGAACGCCTGGAAACAGACATGGGTCGTTGCAGCTGATATGCAATACTGTTAAATATTTGATTTCTAGTTTGCCTCTCAATCGTTTTATGCATCTCTCAGGGCGAATTTATTCTTTTTGTGTACACAGATGTGCGCTTATTTCCTTTGTTATTGCCACCAATTTCTGGACGGAATATGGGCAATTGTAGATGTTTATGTAGATAACATAATACAAAATCCACAAGCATCGTTGTGGCGCTGCCGCGAGCTTCCTTCAGGCCTTTTCATTCAAGATATGCCCAATGGTTATTCTAAAGTGAACATATTCGAGCGAGGTTGTCTTCCTAATTCTAAGGGCAAATCAATACCATTTCTTCATTCTTATCATTCAGGTCACCTGGATAGAGCATGCGGAACTTGAAGATCTAGCAGGCGTTCATCGCATGTATCGACAACTAGTCAACAGTGGAATGGCCATTTGTGCGCAGAGCTGGTTGGTGACTCTGTAGAGTCTATCTCTAGTGATGGAGCGTGCAATGAGGGCGGAGGAGGAGTTGGAGCAATAGAGTATTGCAGGTTGGACGGAGGAGGGTTACGGGATCGAAGGACCAACCCGCCACCTGAGAGTTATTGCCACGACAGGGTGGAGACGGCGCTTCGGGTAAAGAGTCAACTTTGGTGGGGACCGCATGGAGGTACAGTGTTCGGATAACAGCTCATTGGAGGGGATCACAGAGTAGTCTAACGCCTGGCGAAATCGTCGAAGCGTTAGACTACTGCCATAAAAATTAGTTGATGTTTTCTCGCGGCTTTGTGGTGAGCAACATAAAACAAAAAGAGGTAGATGTCATCATTTTACAACCTATGATAATTTAAACCAGCTTAGATCCAGCTTTACCCGGCTCTATCATGCGCCGAGAGGGATCAAATAGTTCGAGGTGCAAACCCAGCTTCAACAATTGCACTCCAAAAAAGGGTTTGCACCTAGAAATATTTGATCCCTCTTTGCGCATGATAGAGCCGGGTAAAGCTGGATCTAAGCTGGTTCCAGTCGTGGGTGGCAACATTAATATTTTAGATAATCCACAGTATGTATATGTTTTCAGTTATTTTTGCAATTAAATTTTACAGTAGAATATTTTATAATCCAATTTTTACATTATAAAATTACATGAAAGAGATATACATTTAAAGAAATGGAGTAGAAAAGCAAAGTTATATAATTTCTCTTGAAGTGAGAATCGCAGATTGCAGATAAAGAGATAATGAGCTTTGCTGGATCTAAGCTGGAGATCAGTTCATAATTGCTGCATTATTAGAAGTGAAAATTGTAGAAGGGAAAATCTAGATGCCAAAACAAAAACAAAATCCACAGAGAAAACATACTTCTTATACAGTAATTCAATTATACAGTCTTTTTCTGTAAACAAATTTATATAATTTCTCTTGAAGTGAAAATAGCAGATTGCAGATAAAGAGATAATGTGATTTGCTGGATCTAAGCTGGAGATCAGTTCATAATTGCTGCATTATTAGAAGTGAAAATTGTAGAAGGGAAAATCCAAATGCCAAAACAAAAACAAAATCCAAAAATTGCTCATGGAGATAAACTTTTAACTGACTGAAAAGTAGGTGCACATGTTGATAGATTTGATAAAAAGACTGATATGATATGCAGCCCGTTGAATAATCTGATGTCTGTCATATATATTTTGACTGTTTGCCCCGTTTGGTTTTCTTTTTTCTCTGTTTGAGTGCTGTGGTAAGAGTCACTAAGACTTATTGATTACGCTGCTCTGCATTCATGGAAACACAGCATTTGCGTACTGGTGGACTATATGGAGGAATTAATTGTGGCAGATTGTAAGTTATCTGCATCATTATCCTAGGTGTTTAGGTAATGGAGTAATATTTTGGGCCTTGGCCCAGCACGTCCACCGAAAGCTCCAACAAAGGAGAATCACTGCCCGCAGGACCATAAGGATGTTGGAGGTCTTTATGGAAAGGTGCCGTGCAACCGTAGTCGTGCAGATATTTTATGTAAAGATAAAAATTTACAGATACAAAAACATTATGCAAAGTGCCAGGGTAGACGACTCACCTTAACGCTGGCTGATACAGAGCACCGGAGTGCAGCACAGCAAGAGGCAGACTGAGAATGCGATTAACATCGCAATAAATGCAACCTTTTGTACAACCCAACTCCAGAACTTTTCATCACGAAGTCCTGTGAACTGCTGATGGTACAACGTTTCTGGCAAGCAGCTGATTATTATTATTATTATTAATTCGCATCAGCTCATTATTATTATTATTAGTTTGCATTAGTTGATAATGCAACTGAGCATTATAATTTTGCATCATCTGAACCATAACTTGCATCAATTGATACATAGCTGGCTCCTGCACTTGCCTAATAACAAATAGACTATCATTTCTAGGATATTCCAGTCTTGCTAAGTAGACGTGCAACATATAGGAGGACTGGAAATCTAGTTAAAAGCTTAAAACCTAGATGGTTATGAACTTGTTTTCAGAAAAATAGGTTCCAAGATTCAGCGCATTATATAGTAGAAGTGGAAGTCTAGTTAAAAGATTAAAAACTAAAAGCATTCCTTAGATAGTAAAATTTTATTTACATGTAACAAAATTTAATATAGAAATATTGAATTATATGACAGAATCTAAACCCATACTCCTAATACTAAGTATTATTACAAACATTTTCATACTTGAAGAAGAAAATGTATATAAAAATCCATTGATGACCAAAATAAGTGCCTGAGACAATATCCTTAGTAGGAATATATGCTGCATCTCACATTAGAAAGAAACCGTAAAATCTACAACTAAAATTAAAGAAGACAAAAGATATTTGGAACTCGAGATGCGGAAGTATTCTCAAAATGCTTCTCAATAACGACTTGAGGACCATAAACAAAAAAAGAGAGTGGCAAGGTCTATACTCAGCTTTGATAGAGGCTTCGGAAGCTTACCATACCGTATGGACGTTCCGTCTACTGACAGAATCTTCTGCAATACCTGTTTAAAGCCATGGATTTATACATGTATATATGATTGCAGGTGCATTCTGGTGCTAGCCATCAATCACAGAAATGGGTTGTGTACAAAAGGAATTGGAAGATCAGTAAACATATAGCTATGTTGCCTCAGTCTCTGGATTGTTGTATTCTCACTACCGATAACGATAACCCACAGCACAGTAGCCCACGTTACAGATAGATACATTGATCACGTAAGCGATGCATAGCACAGCATCTATATATATGGGAATAGCGATGCCATAACAGATAATTTTCTCTTCCACTCTTCCTCACATTGAACATTTGCAGGTAATAAAGCAATTGATGCCACTCAGTTTAAATTAATTGTAGATGCCCATTACTTTTTATTCGTCATAGTTCTGGAAAGAAAATCTTGCAAGAAAATCATGGTTGAATCTTTAGATTCATATTCAACTATAAAATTCATGATCCCAAGGAAATATTAGATTTCAGATTGTATAGATAATATTGAATGCTTTGAATGATTATACAGTGATCTTGAATTGATTTTAGTTTTACGCCTTTCTTAATTTGTGGCATATGATTTTCTTAATCCTCTTCATAAAAATATTTTTGCATCTATGTATAGATATTAAGCCTAGTTATGGCTGCGCTTTGCTGTATATAGATATTAAGCCTAGTTTAATCTTTAAGCCGATATTGTGGTAGCTTCAAATATATATTTATTATGAGCCGACATTGTGGGAGATTTAAATATATATTTATCATGAGCCGACATTGTGCCACGTGTCACTTCCACATTGAGCACGGAATCACACTTCTACCTCATACCGGGCTGTAGAATGCGCCTCTCGACGCAAAAATGTGTTTTTAAAAATCGTTTTAAAATAAAACTCAAACATTTATGTTAAAACTATAGTATTTTGAAAAATCAATTACCTTCAACTAATACCCTATACCGAAGACTATATATCGAGGACATTATAATTAAAATATTATATTTTTATATTATTTTAACTTTTTAAATTCTAATTAATCACAATTAAATTAAAAATTATATATAACAATTTATTCATATATAAATTTACTTAACATTTTAAAAGTCTCTAAATATTAAATAATAATTAATTACGATGTTTAAATATTCGAAGTCCAACACCCTAGTGCAAAAAAATCTCACTTTTCCATGGGTAAGAGTTTTGTCAAGTATGACGAGTGGCAACATGAATCTCTGAATAAGACCATTTGTACCATGAGAGTGTGGATTAAGCAAATTTCAAATCAATGTATAATTTTTAATTTTTAATTAAAATGGTATATTTAATTGTGAGTAAACCATTTTAATTTTTAATTTTATTTATATAAATTAAAAGAACAAGTTTTAATATATATATATATATATTTGAAATAAAGAATAAAATAAATATTATTAGAATAAGAATAATTTATAGGAAATAAGATGTGAAATAATTTATAAAATGTATTTGGGTTAAATTTTTTGTTATCTTGGATGAATGAAAATGGAAATCACTTTCTCTTAAAATATTTTACATACACCCACATTAAAATTTCAAAATATTTGTTCTAGTGCTAAATTTCTAACGTTTTAATTCATCACAATTATGGTGAGAGTAGATGATTTTGACTTCTATGACAATTTTGACTTGTATGACCATTATTATAGAATGTGAAAAATGTTGGCCAAATTATAACTTTTCATTATTCATAAGTTATTTTTTATTGTAGAAATGAATTTAATACCCTCAAAAACCCCTATTCCACCCAAATTGTGTAATGTCAACATCTTATATATGCTATTTCAATGAAAAATGGTTGGAAAAGAGGTCCAAATAGTTTAAATTTTAAACTACTAGATTGTAGTGATTTAGGCATGTTTCTCTAAAAGCTTTTCACCCATAGAAATACAATTTTAAAGAAGAGTATGAGAGCATAGGAAATTTGTCTCTACTAGGCAAATTCTTTTCTTGTGCTATGATTTTTTACTATAATGAAAAAATAATAATTAAAAAAATTGTTTTTCAAAATTCTGATTTGTGTTGAGGTTGTTGAGGTCCTCCTTGATTTTCCCTCCACAGGAGGGGCAACAAGAGGACATGCAAGGAATTAAAGGTTGGTTTTGTGTTATTAAATACGAGGCGGTTATTATTATGGAGTTGTCTAAGTAGGGGACAATTTTCCTCTACCGAGGATTGGGTTCCATTGTCTCCGATAACAACACTATACCCACTCCATCTCTGTTGCAGCTCATTGTTAACCCTCAGTCATGGGTGGTCCCTCGTCCTACTGCCACCACTCAAACGATAACCTTCGGCTGCCATAACCTCTCGCTGCCATAACAACTCCATATAATAGCAGTTTCCCTAAGAAGGTGCAATAATACACCGACATGTTGTTGTTGGTGGTTTAAATAGTTGAAAAAGAGAAATTAAAATTAAAATCGATAAGCATTCAAACTTGATCACATATTGTTTTTAACACTTTAATGGATATATAACTCGTATAAAATGCATAATACAAAATTTGCATTCATGTGCTAAAAATGAGCATTTTGAATGCCATTTCCCAATGAAATATATTACCGGAAATTAGGATACACTTGCGATGTTTACAATTATTATTATTATTTACAATTACAATTATTATTTACAATTGCATTGAAGGACATGTTAATCCAACATGAACTGCAAGAATTACATTGAAAACATTGTAGTGACACCACTACTACATTCATGATGCATTAATTGAATAACAATGTTGATATGAGTGCCTTGTATTGAAATATCCTTGCTAATATTTGA